>JBBPBX010006153.1:45101-59593 GCA_038048925.1 Garcialebias charrua
GACATTCTTTTGTGGATGGGCTGCTTAGTTTCTCCAATGTAACGGTCTGAGCAGACCTCGCTGCACTGGACTGCGTAAACCACACCACTCTGTTTGTGTGTCGGGGTTCTGTCCTTAGGGTGGACCAGCCTCTGTCTGAGAGTCCTGCTGGGTTTGAAATGTACTGGGATGTTGTGTTTGTTGAAAATCCTTCTGAAATTCTCTGAGAATCCAGCAACATAAGGAATGACAATGTTTTTCCGTCTGTTAGTCTTTTTCTGATCATTATTGTGTTTAGCAGATTTCCTTGCTGACTTGACAAAAGCCCAGTTGGGATATCCACATGTTTGCAGCGACAAATCGCTGAAAAAAAACAAAAAAACCGAGAGCACAGATTTCTTTGAGAAGCCTCTGTTTGTTGGTTGGGAGTTGTTATTTGTCAATTTACATACAGTGTTGTGTCTTCTGTCAGAGGCCTCAAGGGAACCCCTTACTGTTAAGGTGTGATCTGTCAATTTACATGTATGTGTTACCTCAGCTTGAAATTTACATATGATGGTGCATGGTTCTGTTATAACTTCAAACTTCTCACAGTTTGTTCATGGAATTGAGAAAGCCTCCTGGATGGGAGTCGAAACGTTTTCTGTTACAAATAAAATCCAGTTGATCTTGTATTAATCTTGTATTGAACGCACATGTAAATGTCTGATGGTGGGGAGACTGACTCCAACAGGCTGCACAGAAGTCTGTTGGAGTCAGTCTCCCCACCATCACAGACATTTACACCTCCAGATGCAGGAAAAGAGCCACCTGCATCATGAAAGACCTCACTCACCCAGCACACTCACTCTTTGTCCCACTCCCCTCAGGACGGAGGTTGAGGAGCATCAAATGTAGAACCACTAGACTGAGGAACAGCTTCTACCCTGAGGCTGTTAGACTCATGAATAAATAAATAATAAGAATAAACACTGCAAAATATCACATCATGCTGATGCTGATCTGTTTTCTTGTTGCTGTGTTCATCTGTGACCATCTGCTCATACAGACTCATGTTCGTGCTGCTGTTTATAATGATGTTTTTCCACCACTTTAGGGCTTAGTGTATTACTAGTTGATGTTTCTCTTAGTTAATTCTAGTTGTTATTACTGTTTTTCTCTTGCATTTGTTGTTGGATGTAACTGGGACCCCGTGTACATAATCTCGTTTTCATCACATCAAAGTCAAGTCAAAGTCAAAGTCAACTTTATTGTCAGATCTGCAATATGTACTGTACAGGACATACACAGGAATGAAATTGCGTTTCTCTCAGTCCCTCGGTGCAACAGTAAACACCTAAACATTGAAACACTGAAACATATAATAATAGACATAAGCTTAAAATAGTAAAACTAACACTGTACCACATGCGGTGCAAATGACAATAAAAACTCTCTGACTGACTCTGACTCTGATTTTTGATTATGAATAATGTTTTGGTCTTGTTATATTGCTTTTGAATGCTGTCCAGTTTAAGAATTAAAGATTGGGTTTCGATCCTCCGTCACCTGCCTCCTACATTTGTTCCCTGCATTACTATATCATCTTCCAAATGGAATATTTTTCTTCTTTTGATTCATCAAAAGAGACAAAATGGTTAAAAACAAAACAAAATATAATGTAATCATTTTCAGCACTGACATTTTCTGTATAAAACACATCTGACCTAGCCTGGCCCTCGCCTTCCTGCACAACTCAGCTCAATTCTCATTTCCCTTCACTGCTCAGTCTGGGACTTCTCCCATAGACAAAGATTTCTCCGGCTGATTTTTGACCGGACCAATCAGAGAACAGAAGGGCGAGTTTTTGGCCCCTAACCCACGCCCCCACCTGTCCCAGCGCGCAGCCAGCGAGCAGCCGCATGTTCTCATTCAAAGCGATGCAAAGCGATGCAGGACTGTTTTATATGTGACACAAATGTGTTAAATTCCCCTTCTTAATCCCTTATCTGGAGTTTTCTTTTGTTTTTTTGCCAAAAGTCAAGTGATTGCTCCCTCCTCCCTCCTCCTCCTCCTCCTCTCTCTCCGCTGAGTGCAAAGAATAAGGAAATGACTGAGGTTGTCATGAGAGAAAAAAAACTTGGGTTTTACGTTGCTGCCCGAGTCTCTGCATATTTTCTGGTCTTCTGGTGTGCTACATGGTTTTATTTTTTATTTTTTTTAAACGTTTCATTAACATATAAACACAGAATATGCAGCGGCAACGAGAGAAAATGCAGCAGGAGGCGGAGCAGATGTCAAGTTCGGCAGACCACAGAGGGGGAGGGAGCAGAATGCTTTCCCTGTTCAAATTTTTTTAAAGATCCAATGGTTTTGTTCCTCAGCAGAGGCCACGCCTCCAGCAAGAATCGTTTCTCTATGGAGAAAGTCCAGACCCTAGTACGAAGCGAAGTGAAGGACAAGGGTCTGATTTTAACCATACATCTGACCTAAAGGTTTGGAATCTAAAGCATCTTGATGTTGCTGTCACAGAAGATAAAACATCATGCTGGGTCTTTACCAAATTTTTTAGTCCAGACCAAACTTCTTCCACTTTGATGCAACTTATTTATTTTGTTGTCTTACAGGTCCCTTTGACGTTGGCTGGAGCCTTAGTTATCACAACTGAGTTGATTATTATTATTTTGTTTTTACTGTTCTCTCAAAGTTTATTATTTTTTTTCCCCCTGAAGGTCTTCTCACCAACATACTCTGTTATGGAACGTCTCACCTCATAAGGTTAGCTCAAAATTAAATGCAAAAAAAAAAGTGCAATTTGTTTCCCAGTCTCATTACAGAAAAGTGTGCTTTGATTTAACCATGACACTGACCTCTGATATTAACTAAAGTTAATTTTCCATGGATTAAAAAAAAACTTTGTGTCCTTTTTGTCTGTGCCTTTGGTTTTGGTGTCTCATTGGAGATCTCATTGTATGTGAAGTTTCACTGAAATGACCAAACCTGTTCGTTACCTCACTAGATGTGATTTCTTGGTATAAATGAGTTACAGCAAACATTTTCCACACTCCTTGTAGCTGACTCCACTGACTCAAGACATCTAGATCAGTTTGAAGTTGCAAATTCAATCCACTGTAATCAAATGATTTAGTTTTTGTTATTGTGCACGGCCAACAATCAGTTTTAATTTTGTTCTGGGAAGTAGATACTGTATTGCTTATAGCCAGTGAGACTAGCACACAGGTATTTTTATGCTCTACCACACAGACTGAAACACATTTTGCTCCTAATCTTTCTCCTTCTCCTTTTCCAAAAACAACAAGACTGCTTTGACTCAGTCCTTCCTGCCTGCTCTCTCCTTTTCCACCTTATGGGACTTTCCCTCACCCTCCTTTTCTCTGATGGCATTTGAATACTTCTGGAACTTTTTACCCAAGCGATCTTTGTTACCTGGTTGCATTCCTTTGTACAAATTTAACATAATCATAGATTTTTAAAGAATACTACTGTAATACATGTAAATACCGTAGTTGGTTTTTATTACAGGTAGTCCTCGACTTACGACGTAGATCCGTTCCTATGCTGTGTCGTAAACCAATTTTCGACGTAAGTTGAAATATACGTACATACTGCACCATATACATGTACAGTACAGTAGGCTATTACCAAGCACTTAGCCTATCCTAACACAGTACCCTACATAATTATCAAAAAAAAACACATACATTTGGGAGCCATAATGAAGGGAAAAAAGAGTTATGGCCTACTTCCTCTGTCCATCGGCCGTATTCTCCATTCGTTTACGACGTAAAACCGCCGTCCAGCTTGGTCCATCCTCTGTATTCTCTATTCGTTAATGACGTAAAACCGCGTTCACAGTACAGTTTTGTTTGTTTTTTGAATGTCCAGAGGACCAGACTTAGCTTTTTTAGAGAGTACAGTGCAGCATTCCTCTGCCGCTACGTTTACTACGTAAAACCGGAAACTGCGTAACTCGGCTTTTCAAAATAAAAAAAATAAAAAATGTTTTATGGGAGATGCGCCGTAACCACGAAACATCGTAACTCAAGACCGTCGTAACCTGAGGACTACCTTTTAAAGTTATTTATTTTGTATACTGTATTCTGTGTAGTCTTGTAATCCTTTGAAAGCCAAGTTCAGGTTTCTGATGTTTGTCACATTTTTTGCCATCACTTCTGTATACTCATGTGTCTGTTTTGTATTTTTATTAGGTCATGAAATTAAATAAATTTTCTTATTCTTTTCGCCTATATGTTCTGTTGGTCACAACCCACTTGTAAATGAGATTTTTAATCTCAACGAGTTTCTCCTGGTACAATAATGGAAAATAATTTATGCATTTAAATGTTTTCAGTGTAATGAATGTTTGCTTTACAGAGTCTGCAGACAGGAGATTTTCTTTGACTTTTCTATTAGAACACTCTCAACACTCTTGCCTTTTGTCTGTAGCTAGGTCCTCATCTCAACTCAAACTTATTTTGAGATAGTATGAGAACGACTTAACCAAATGAGTATAAATATAGAAGTACTTTGGGTAAAGCAAAGGTTTTAGATGGGAAAAAATATCACAAATAGCTCGTTTATGTTGTGCTGTTTCACAAAATTTGTCGGGTAGTTTTATTTAGACAAACAGCCCTACAGGGTTGAATTGTAAAATTCCTGTAATAATGAAACTAGCAGTCCTTTATCACACCAAATTTAGCTCCATCCATCCATTATCTTTACCCGCTTCTTCCTTTTCGGGTAGCAAGGGTCACTGGTGCCCATATCCAGCAGACACTGTAAGAGGTGGGGGACACCCTGGACAGGTCTCCAGTCCATCAAAGAGACATAGAGACAAACGACAATTCACACTCTCACTCACACCTTAGGACAATTTAGAGTTACCAGTCAGCCTAACATGCATGTTTTTGGTCTGTAGGAGGAAACTGGAGTACCCGCAGAAAACCTACACATGCACGGAGAGAACATGCAAACTCCACCCAGAAAGGCCCCCAGCTTGGATTCGATCCAGCAACCCTCATTTTAGCTCAATGTCTATAAATGTGACTGAATTATAGCAGTTTTGGGTTAAAGTTGATTGACTATGGCAGCCATCTTGAATTGGCTTTCAAAGGTTTAACAATTAGAGATTTTGAATAAAAGCAGACGACGGTAACCTGTTAATGAAGAGATTCTCCAAACAAGAACTGTCTTCAGCTGGCTGGTTGAAGAGAAGGACATACTGAAACATTCCTGAGAAGAGTGAAGATGACAAAAAAATTTAGCTACAAATCCAGCTTTTGAACATTCCACATCTTTATACAAAGTCGTTAAAGCAGATTAATTATTCACAATGTTTGCATCGCATGCCAGTGTTTTATTTTTTAACAGCTAAAGTTTGTCACCTTGTTACAATGGGTTTGGAGAATTGAATTGGAGCCTGTGTGAACAGAGCCCAGAGGTGATTGTGTGACTCCTCCGACTTACTGTCCGTGTCATGAGGATTTATTTGTGTGTGTGTGTGTTCCTCCATTAATAGATATTACGACTGATCTCTCTTACAGTTGTCTTGTTAGGACGCACACCTCTTCAGGGAATAAAAAGCACGTTTCCAAATAATTTAAGTTTTTAAGATGACTGTGTGGTTTAAAAGTTCAAGTTAGGGTCAGGTAAGTAGCTGTTTATAAGAGACAAATATTAGTGACACTTGTCCTCCTTTTCCCTTCCTCTCTGAGCACCTCAGATCTCCGTCTTCCTGGCTCCATCCAATAAAGATCGTGGGAAGATACTCCCACTGGAAAACTAAAATAAACAGATAAATAAAACAAGATGTGAATGAACCAATAAAAGCACAACTGCAGAAATTTGTCCAATCAGCACTGAGTCCAAGTTTAGATACAGACAGCATAATAATAATAACTACCTGTGTTTACTGAGTGAATTATTAGAGTTCCTTTATATGGTTGGATGTGTGTCTTCTTATATATCAGAATCAGCCTTTATTGTCATTGCACAGGAGCACAATGATATTTAATTTCAGTACAGCCCGTCCAAAGAAACATCATGGGTAGATGGGTGCCTGAGGCTGCAGCCTCATGAGAGGCGCTGCCTTTTTCGTTAGATAAGGAAAAGGGAAGGACAGGAAAGGGGAGGTAAAAAATAAATAAAATCACATAGAACACAGTGGGAAAGTTGAAAAAAAAAACTTAGCACAAAAAAGCAACATACAGATAACAATGTTCACAGGACAAAGTACAGTAGAAGCAGGGGAAGGAGCGGGAGGAAAAAGTGTCTGCCTTCACCAGAGCAGCACTGAGATCTTTGTGTTTGTTTGATAAAGGTTAAAGTAGCAAAAGTGCTCAAGCTCAAAAAATGAAACATAAAAAGACAAAACTTTCATTTGTCACTCAAGGGGATTTGCTTTGATTTAGTAGCAAAGTCAGACAACACAGTATTTTAATATTGAGGAGAAATAAGTATGAGTACAGGTAGTCCTCGACTTACGATGGAGTTCCGTTCCTACGCGGCGTCGTAAAGCGAATTTCAACAAAAGTTGGAACATACAAAAAAAAGTACAGTACTGTACAGTTACCAAGCACTTAAAGACCGTGTAAAGTAAAATTAAATGTGTGTTTTGAGTTTGTCACATGGCATAAATATGTGTTATTAATCACCCATATAAATCTGACTGATTAAAAACATTGTTTACCTTATAAAATTAAGTCTCAAAAATAATGAAAAAACATAATTGTGCCCTGGTCTGAAACGCTGGGGGCGTGTCAGCGCGTGGGCGTGGTTTCAGCGCAGCCTGCAGCTGAGCTGTGTGTGGAGAGGCAGACAAGTGCAGAGATCTAGTAAACCTGCTCTGTTTTTGATGGGGATTTTAAACCCCTGTTACCTTAATAAAAACCACACAAGATAAACAAGAGAATTGTGTTAACACAGACAAACAACTTTGCAAAGGGGAAGGCTTTTTAATGTCTTTTGAAACTTAGTTTGGTCTCAAATACATTGTCCAGCACAAATCCGAATTGTGCTGGACATGACAAGCTATTTAAACAAGAAGGAGGTGGAGTTGACAAACTCTGACGTCTTACAGATAAAACAAACAAGTCATGGTTCTGATCCAACAAGAACATCTAATCCAAACATTGTCAAGGCTAGAAGACTGTCTTTTCTGTATCAAGGAGAAAAGCAAACAAACATGTTTGTACTATCAAATATAAGAGTTTGTTGGGAACAGAGAATATTTGATATAAGTGAGCTGGGTTATAATTATTGGGTCAGAGTAATTAGTTTTAGATGATAAATGTTGAACATCTCCATCATTCCATCCTCTTTATCATATATAAACTGATCATTATCAATTATGTGAGTGGTATGGAAACCGACCCCGAGGCCAAATTCGAATTAGGGGCAAAAAACACATACCGACCGTCCTGTTGCCTCTACAGTAACGCCCTGATAACTCAGGATCACCTTTTTAGGATGGTTTGAGAGATTTAAAGTTTTGGAGAACTCTGTAGTGATGATTGTCAAATTTTATGACTTATTTCAATGTTTGAGAGAAATAAAGTTTTGAGGAGAAGTTTGCAGTGAGTATGGTCTTATGGATATACGAGCAATGAGCCTTTTATGCTGCTGTTATATTGATATATGCCTGTGCCAGTGCTCATATGCAGGTGTGGTAGTGAGCATTTTCAGAATGAATAGAAGACTGGGTAAACATTTTACTAAATATGGCAGCCAAAGTGAGTCATCTTCCCGCATCTCATGCTGTCTTCTACATCCTCTGCCCTCACCACCTCCATGTCCTCCCTAACTGCATCCATATATCTCATGGCCAACGACGTTTTCAGTTGTGAGCCCTAAACTTTGGAACAATCTGCCCCCCAACATTAGACAGGCTACTTCACACACCTGCTTTCTCTGGGTTTTAACACAGCATGATTTGATTTAGTATATTATTGTTCTGCAATGTGTTTTTTTCTTTTGATATTTTTAGTTCTTTTTTTTTGGCATTAAATTACTACCATTGATTTTTATAATTAAGCACTTTGGTAACAGCTGCTGATTTTATATGTGCTTTACTTGACTATCTCCTCTTTAGTCTTCCTCTTTGTCCTTTTCAAAATAAAACATTATCCATCTATCCATTATCTTTTCCTGCATCTTCATTTTTGGTTGTGGGGGGTGTCACTGGTGCCCCTGTCCAGCTATCATTGTGCCAGAGGTGAGGGACACCCTGGACAGGTCTCCAGTCCATCACAGGGACACATAGAGACAAAAGAGACAAACAACCATTCACTCTCTCACTCACACCTAGGGACAATTTAGAGTTACCAATCAGTCTAACATGCATGTTTTTGGTCTGTGTGAAGAAACCGGAGTACCTGAAGAAAACCCATGCATGCACAGAGAGAAGATGCAAACTCCACCCAGAAAGCCCCCCGGCTGGGATCTGAACCAGGGGAACTTGCTCACTGGCGGCAGCTCTAGCAATGGAGCCATCTTGCCACCCAACACGAAGACTACAGTATTAGATCTTAATTTAATATTTTGTTTGCAGCTGTTAAGAAATACCTTCTAGATTTTTTAGTTATAATAAAACAGATGCAAATTAAGATGTGATGCTGTGAATTCAAAATGAGAAAATACCTTATTACTATCAAAATGCAAAATGTATTTCAATAAAACATAACAATTTGAGCTAAAAAGGAGCACAGTGACTTTGAACCAGAAATACTATCATGAGAAATGTATGACACTCCTTAGTGACTTAACCACTTATGAACCGCTGAAAAGAGATCCAGGAAGTGGTTACAAGAAGAAGTTGATAGATTGCCTGAAAATTTTGGAGCAGGACAAGACTATTGACAGTATTCTGTACCACAGACTGTACCCAGGGGAGGCCAAGCCTATTATGTATGGTTTACCTAAAATTCACAAACAAGGTGTACCTTTAAGACCAATTGTTAGCATGATTAACTCGGTCACTTACAATGTTTCCAAATATCTGGCATCTGTACTCATCCCTTTAGTTGGCAGCTCAGAACACCACATACAGAACACCATGGACTTTGTGGATAAGGTGAGGGATGTCATCATGGAGACTGATGAAACAATGGTCTCTTTTGATGTTACATCACTCTTTACGTGCATTCCTGTTGATGAGGCAGTAGAGGTGGTCTGTTTAAGGTTAAAATCAGACACCACTCTGAACAGCAGGACCACGCTTTCCACAGAGCAACTGTGTCAACTCTTGAAACTGTGCCTGCAGTCAACCTACTTCACATATGGGGAGCAATATTATAGGCAGAAACATGGGTGTGCTATGGGGTCTCCAGTTTCTCCTATTGTTGCCAACCTGTACATGGAGGAGGTAGAAAAGAGAGCCTTGACGTCCTTTTCAGGGAGACCACCAAGTCATTGGTTCAGGTATGTTGACGACACCTGGGTTAAAATTAAATCTCAGGAAGTCCAACATTTCACTGATCACATCAACTCTGTGGATAAATATATCAAGTTCACACGAGAAGATGTAAAAAATGGCAGGTTGGCTTTCTTGGACTGTGAGGTCTCAGTTTCTGATGGAGGATGTACCGCAAACCCACCTACCCAGACCAGTATTTACAGTTTGACTCCCATAACCCTTTGGAGCACAAGTTAGGAGTCATCAGGACTCTGTATCACAGAGCAGACAGCGTCCCCACTAACTCAGGAGCCTGGCAGAAGGAGACATCCCATACAAGATAGGCTCTAGAGAAAAGTGGATATCCTAACTGGGCCTTCCTGAAAGCAGAGAAGAAACCCAAACAGGACCCCAGTGAGCCATCAGGTGAAAAGGAGGAACCCAGACCCAGACCAGTGGCCATTCCATATGTTGCGGGAGTATGAGAGAAACTGAGGCATTTATTTTCTAAACACAACGTCCCAGTGGCTTTTAAACCCCAAAATACATTACGGCAAAGACTGGTTCATCCCAAAGATCCAGTCCCCCGGCACAAACAGAGTAATATTGTGTATGCTGTTCAGTGTCAGGAGGGCTGTGATCAGTCTTACATCGGGGAAACTAAACAGCCACTGGCCAAAAGGATGGCCCAGCACAGAAGATCAACATCATCAGGTCAGGACTCTGCGGTCTACACTCATCTCCAGGCCAGCGGTCACTCTTTCAGGGATGAAGATGTTCACATCCTTGATAAAAGGAACAATGGTTTGAGAGAGGAGTAAAGGAGGCCATCTTTGGGAAAATAAACAGTCCATCATAAAACAGGGGTGGAAGCCTCCGGGTTCAACTGTCCCCCTCTTACAATGCTGTTACTGCTAGTATCACTCAGCCCCTTGTGAATAGCAAACAACCATCAGGGTGCTAATGATCCATGTTGGGCTGATGGTCCTCCTTGATCATGTGAGCAGCTGGTTTAGGCTGTCAGCAGCAAACCAGTTGATCCACTATGAGAAGGTGCTATTTATAAGACTGAGCTGAATACATCACCTGAGACTAAAGAAGTCTTTCAGAGGAAAGACAAACCGTTTCTACAATATTTTTGTTTTGTTTTTTTGAATGTCCAGAGGACCGGACTTATTATTTCTTATATTTTTCTACCTGGATTATTGAGCATGCATCAAGATACAAAGGTGAAAATTGTTTTACAACATGACTCATTCAGCTGTAATATAAAATAGAGACTTGACACTATGGTGAATACTTCAGGCGTTTTAATTATTGAATCAGTCATTTTAATGACAGTAAAAATGTACAACACTTACAACAAATAAAATAGCTTCAGCTTCCTTTGTTGCACCAGTGTCTCTAACTTATACCTGTACTGGCCAAAACTGTTACATCAAATCTAGTTTTCCTCGAGGAAATGCATGTTGCCCACATCCTTCTACAGTATACTGCTTTTTACACCATCTTGAACTTTTTTTACTTCAGTTTTTCATTTAATTCAGTAATTACCTTCTGATAGTTCTATTAAAATCCACCCACTGGTTCATTAGATAATTTGCCAACGCTACAGACAAACACGCAGGCGGGTGATAATAATCTCAGCCTTTCATCTTTTTGTGTTGCTCCTTTTGCAGATCCACACATCACATCAATATACATTAAAATGGTCTTAAACCTAAACATGTTTTTATCTGGACTTATCTGTAATAAGAATAAACAAGCTGGGTCTCAAAAACAAATTTTAGTAGAGCTTGAATCTGTTAAGTTTCTCTTAGCTTAAAAAAATGGAAATGATATGTTAGAAATTGAGATATGTCTTCATTTAGCTTTATGTAACATGATATTTTAAAATTTCTTATAAATCTCACTACTTCTAAATAAAAGGTGTTGTGTGTTTTGTGCAAAAGTATTGTTTGGTGGTGGGTGGACATTTTTTTTTAAAAGTCAGAGGGAAAACAAGAAGCCTCAAGACTTTATTTTTTTTCACAGCAAGCATACATTTTAGTCAAGAATTCTATATATTTTTGCAGAAATAAATATATTATTGAACTTGTTCAGGTTTTATGTAAAAAGCCATGACAAAGTTAAGTGGGAGGTAGAAATGTTTTTTGTTTCAAAACTGAGTGACTCTAACAAGCAGGGTCTTCAACAAGTGAAACACAAACCAAAGAGAAGAAGAAATCTCTACAGGATTGAAACTTCTTCCTAAAGCAGAGGGGTGGAAGACAAGGTGACGGTACCTTAAAGACTAAAAACTGGGTATAAAGGCTATGGCTGAAAGAAAAAAACAACTAAACATTAAGTAAAAAAAAAAACATTTTTTCATGATAATGACAGCACCAGTGTGTTTTGCTGTCATGATCCTTCAGATATTAGCAGGGCTTTAAAAAAACAACTAAAGTTACATATTGAAATGAAAATAATTTGACTTGAGGTTGATGCTGTTCTTATTCAAAGTCCTTTGAGAACACGGAGAAGAAACAAAACAAAGGGTTTCTTGTTTACTTGTTTGACTATAACGACTGTATCCTGTCTATCTGTTTATTCACAATTATTGAAAAAACTAATCTGGTTTAAAACAAATTTGGATCATTTTATCAATTTGTAATTGTTTTGGGTAATATACGTAAATACAGGGAGTCCTCGAGTTACGACGCCCTCGACTTACGGCAATTCAGAGGTACGAACGCATCATATTAATAAAAATATGAAATATAAAAAAAAAAAATTAATGTGTTTAAATGTTCTTTGATTCATGTGTACAGAACTTTGTTGCAGCTGTGGTTGTTTTAAATGGTTTTATATAGAAAGTATCATTGTAATTATAATTATAATTTTTAAGCCTATTTGCGCAGTTTCCGGCCGTTTCTGGAAATGCCGCCTCCGCCATTTTGCGGTTACCTTCGGTTAGTTCCAGCCTCGACAGCCTGCTTTTGAGGACTGTGTGTCCAATAAGAGGTTGCCTCATATGGATATGTGAGCTGGAAACGCTCGGTGAACTCTGTGGACGTCTCAGGCCCAGAGCAGCAACCGCCGATCGCGTTTTGAAGGGATGACACCGAGCTAACGAGGGGCTAAAATGCTAACGCTAGCCCCTCCGGAGACACAAACCCGACGGGCCGGGGAGACGCCTGCTGCGGCTGGGAGCTCGACTCGAGTCTGCCTTTTAGCCTCAGATGTTGGATGAACACTGAGGTAACATGCTAAAACGCGGATAAACAGCTGGGCAGCCTTTTGGAGTGACGACACTGAGCTAACAGGGGGCTAAAATGCTAACGCGGCCCGACCGACGGGCGGCTGAGACCAGCTCACAGTAAGAAATTGTATTTTTTATTTAATTACAGTTGTATGTCTCTAAATGTACTGTACAGTACTGTATGTGTTTTTTGATAATTATGTAGCTGTATTAGGATAGGCGAAGTGCTTGGTAACTCCATACATGTACGTGTATCAGTGGCGGCTCGGGTGGTCCCCGACTTATGTCAAAATTGGGTTACGAACGATGCGTTGGAACGGAACTTGTGCATAAGTCGAGGACTCCCTGTAATGGGTATGGATGGGCATGGGTATTTAGTAGACATTGATAATGTAACAATAAGGGGATTTTTGTTATAAATTATGTATTAACCAAATCAGACTTCCTTTCATCAAAATTTAAAACAAAACAAAAAATTAACAGAAGAAAGTCAAACAGGATCGGGCTGAGAGAACTGATTTGTAGTAGCTGTAACAGTTTTGCTGCCTGAATGGTTACAGAAGCATAAAAATCAACTTTTAAGACAAGGGTGTGTAAAATATAGTTTTTAAGATAGCATATTATACATACATCCATACAACCATCCATCAGCACTTTGGTTGGTCTTGTTGCCATTTGACACTTTATTTATAAAGCACAAGGCCTTGTTGATTTATAAATAAAGTGTCAGTATGGTAGGGTATGGCATTGCATGGTATACATCCATGCATACTTCATCTTCTATGCCTATCCATATTCAGGTCCAGAAGGAAAATCCATATATTCCTGTTCCCAGCGACACTCTCCAGCTCTTTCCTGTAGGAGAATCCAAAAGTGTTCCCAGACCAGAAAATATACCCAGTACTTCTAGCAAGTTTTTGATCTGTCTCCAGTGCCTGGAAAACTTACTGACAGAGACATCAAGGAAGCATTCTAATCAAATGCCTGAAACATCTCAGCTGACTTCTTTCTATGCAGAGGAGCAGCAGCTTCACAGGACTTTAGGTGTACTCAGCCTATCAGACAGGCACAATTAGACTTTCCATGCAGCAAATGACAGCCAGTGGTCCTGATCATTGAAATATTTTGGAATACAATCAGAACAATGGAAAACAAAAACATCCCCTTGCACCTGCCGACTGTTATTAAATGTAATGGTCTTGTTATCACAGACCATTCTAGAATGGCAAATCCCTTGAAAATGTAAATTGTTGAGACTGGCTGTCCATAAAAGGACAGCTCTGGTGATCCTATTTGGTTTTCTGTCAATCTACCACGTGTCGTCCACTTCTGCCTCACTTTTCATTCCAGCCCTTACAGGAGTCTGAGGTTGTTAATAAACTGCTCAGTCTGGACACTCATACATCTGCTGGTCTGGATGCATTAGATCCCCTTTTTTTCCCTAAAATTAGCAGCTCAAATAATTTCAGCACTTATCTCCTGTACATGTATTCTTTATCTCTTGCTTCAAACTTGGCATGCTTCCACAGGACAGGAAGCCTGCTGCCGTCACCACTCTTTTGAAAGGCGGTGATGATTCATATGTGAATTGCTACAGACCCATAGTCATCTTGCCCTGTCTCGAAAAGCATTGGGGAAGCAGGTAAACAAGAAGTTCCTGCACCGTTTGGAGTCTCATAATGTTATTAAGTTTCAGTCTGGTTTGAGATCTGGGCATACAGTAGTTGCATCACTGCTACACTCAGTTCTTAATGAAATCAACTGTGCCATTAACATCAAACAGTACTGCTGCTCTTGTTGTTTTATCAAAGGCTTTTGACTCTGAACCATAAACACACAACTAACAGGCTTAGGAACATGGGTCTTTCTGGAAGCTGTTGA
>JBBPBX010006154.1:8191-22525 GCA_038048925.1 Garcialebias charrua
ATATATATATATATATATATACACAGACATACACAGAACTTCAAAATATTTTCCTAACAGAGCACTTCACTCTCAGACTGCAGGTTTACTTGTGGTTCCTAGAGTTCCCAAGAGCAGAGTGGGAGGAAGGTCTTTCATTTATCAGGCTCCTCTCTTGTGGAACCAACTTCCAGTTTCTGTCCATGAGGCTGACACATTGTCCAGTTATAAGACTGGGCTTAAGACTTTCCTTTTTGATAAATCCTATAATTAGAGTTGGTTTGTTATACTGCCTTAAGTTTAGACTACTCGAGGACAAATTGACCTTATTTCCTTGAATGAATTGTTAAAATTTAATAGTTTTCATTTTATACTTTTCCTATTTTAACGTGATTCTTGACCTGCCATTGTGTATCTGTTTTTCTAAACCCAGCCGATCAAAGCAGATGGCCACTTGTCCCGAGTCTTGTTCTGCTAAAGGTTTCTTCCTCATGAGGGAGTTTTTCCTTTACACTGTTGCCTTCATGATTGCTCAAGATAAATAATAATAATGAATTTAATTTATAACGCACTTTTCATTAACAAAAATCTCAACGTGCTACAAAGTGCAACAAAAATTAAAGCTCAAACAAAAACAAGTGATAAAACAAGTAAAATCAATAATAATATCAACTAAGATCAAAGATAAAATCATGTGGAGGCAGAGTAGGCTCACTTAAAAAGAAAGGTCTTTAAGCCGTTTTTAAAGACAACCAGTGACTGTGGAGCTCTCAGGTAGTCAGGGAGGGAGTTCCATAGGCGGGGGGCAGCCACACAGAATGCCCGGTTCGTGGAATGTGAAGGAGATTACTGTTCTGTGATCGTAGAGGTGGATGAATATTAGGGTTGGGCATCGAGAATCGTTCGGAACCGGGACTAACTGTCCGGTTTTCCCGGAATCGTTCAAAATATTAATTTGCGATTCCTATGTTTGATGCTAGTTAGCCGACCGGAAGTAGCCGCCAACACCGAAGAAGAATTTTCCGCCGAAAACCAACGAAGAAGAATCCACCGGAAGTGTGGATCCACGATTGAAAGCGTACTAATTAATAAAATGACCAGTCAGGTCAGTGCAGCACTTGCAATAATTTTCTATCATGCAAAGGAGAGAAGTAAAATAGTGTCCCGTTTGACGCGCTCCACCGGATTATTTTCGCTTCGTGTCCGACCGGAAGTGCGGAGTGGTCCGTCTGCAAAACGCTCCGCCGGACTTTTCGCTAATCGCTACCTCTTCGGCTCCATCAGGTAAATAAATAAACTATAAACTACGTCTCATACCAACATTAAGGCAGCTAACAAGTTATACTCCGCTTAAAGCGGTAAGTCAGCTCAAATACAAACACGATGCTAACGTTAGCTCGTATTTTTTTCTTAGACAAACGACCTGAAATGGCTTCACAGTGTTCACCAGTGTCCAAGGTAAAAACGTCAGTTTAACTGAATGAAGAGTGTCACAGAACAGTTAAAGCATGTTGTGAAAAGGTTGCATCCCTTTTCAGATGTGGATTCAACTCCTGCCATGGATTGCACATTGCACTCAGACACATTACTACTATCCAAAAAAGCTAAGTCTGGTCCTCTGGACATTCAAAAAACAAAACAAAGCAAAATAAAACTGTAGAAACGTTTCTATAGTTAAGCAAATCCAACATTAACATTCTTAAAGGGGACCACAGATGCAAAATTCACTTTTTAATGTTTTTTTTACTCAACTTTGGGTATTTACTTCATAAAAAAACAGTCCTTGTGCCAAAAAAATGCACCCAGTGGTTTATTTACTCTAAGTAGATTTATTTATTTTTGATAAATACACCTGGATTCACACTTCCTGCAGTTATTGACGTCACAAGCCGTAGCCAATCACCTCAAACCTGAGTCCAGCCCCTCACCTAGCAACCCCTGGTTAGGCTCAACCCACTTCTGTATTAAACACATGACTGTTGTTTTTCATGATTTCATCTCATCTTTTGTTTATATGTTCTTAATTTCATGTGTACAGCACTTTGTTGCAGCTGTGTTTTTTTAAATGGCTTTATAAATAAAGTATAATTGTTATTTTTATGTTTTAGTTCAATTTTTAGTGTATTTGCGATCGCTCCCAACGCGCAGCCGGCAAAAATTAAACGAGCGGACCCCCGGCGTAGGGACCAGCGGCAACGGGACCCTCTTCTGGCGGATGGAGCGGAGCTTCAACTGTACAGCCTCGCTGCTGCCCTCGCAGCAGCCTCGCAGCAGCCTCGCAGCAGCCTCGCAGCAGCGAGGACCTTCTCCTTACGGATTAATTTACGGGAGACACTTGGTGAACTTTGTGTTGTCTTGACTGGAACAGCGATAACTCCCAAAATCTCCGCGTGCAACGAGCGGAGCTGGCGAACACCGGAAGAGGAACAAGCTAACATTAGCATCGGATTCGGGTGGTCTCATGCTAAAAGGAGCAGCAAATTGCGGCGCGCTCAGACGGGTTTCGGTAAGTTATCTTAAGCTAGCACTAACAGTAAGTCAAATGAGTAATAAAAAAAGAGCTAATTTTAAAACAACAACACATTACAGATACTGGCTGTTACAGAGGGCGTAAACAGATCGTTGAAGGGCGTGGACTTCAGAACTCAGTATCAGAAACCGGTCGTTCAAAACGAAAGTTAAAAATGGCAGAATTAAAAAGGGTATAATTAATTATCTAAGAATTATTTTGTGTATTAAAATGAATTAATATTGTCAAGATAGCACACAGACATAACATAAAAAAATTAAATACCTATATGTGGTCTCCTTTAATCCATTTAAAGTTCTCTGTGTCTTTTAAAATGTTTTAATGCCTCTAGTTTTCATTATTATATAATTTCTGTTTATGTTCTCTTTCATTCCATTATGAGTGAATGTCACAGTTTGAAGAATTATTGAATAGGTTAGTTAGGCAATAACAACAGAGCTAATAATTGTATACATTCTCAGTCTTAAAAATGATTTAATAATCTCTTTTTACTGATAATACTGATAAACCTGTTGTTTGTTTAGGAACTTCCTGCAGTCTGTCCAGAAAGTCTCCACTGGAGGAACTTTTTGCTGAGGAAGAGGCACAACATAATGTCACAGCTCCATGTCCATGAAGAAACAAATGGAGAGAGGGCTGCAGATACCAGGACATCCCACCAGCTGTTCTGTCTGAAGATCCTGCTGCTGCTGGTGGAACCAGGTTAGCCCATCAGTGGGAGCTCAATAACATGGCTGCAGCATCAGACACTGGACAATATTATATGTATAATAATAATAATACAGTATATGTTGGTGAGTCCTCCATGTTGGCTCTAATCTGCCCTGTGAGAAATTCATAGTAAATGTAACAAAAAGGAAAAAGTTCATAGCATTAAATTCAAACAGAAGTTCAAATTATTTCATCCTGAAAGAACTCTGGCTAACTACTGTAGCTCTTTTATAACATGGAGTTAAACTCAAAGTAGTCTCCTCAGATAAATAGTGTTACCATTATTTTTATATTAAAGTTTCTGTTAACTTATTATTTTTATATTTGATTGTTTCTGTTCAGTGCCCTGATACAACTTCTGTTGTGACTTGGAGCTATACAGTATAAATAAACTGAACTGAATTGAATTGACATGTTTTTTAACCCCGCCTACAAAAAGAATCGGAATCGAGAATCGAAAAGAATCGGAATCGAAACGAAGAATCGGAATCGGAACCGCTCAAATTCAAACGATGCCCAACCCTAATGAATATGGTGCAAGAATGTCCTTCAGATAGTCAGGTGAAGTTCCATGTAAGCATTGATGTTTAATGAGAGCAGTTTTGTACTGAATTCTGTAGGTGACAGGAAGCCAATGGAGGTTATGGAGAATGGGTGTAATATGTTCAAATTTACGAACTCTCAACAAAATCCTTGCTGCACTGTTTTGAATATATTGAAGCTTCTGAAGGTATTTTACCAGGGATTCCAATAAACAGGGAGTTGCAGTAGTCGAGCCTGGAGGAGACAAAAGCATGGACGAGTTTCTCAGCATCAGAAAAAGTTAGGGATGGGCAAAGTCTGGAGATGTTTCGAAGATGGAAGAAGCAGGTTTTAAACAGATGCTTACAGTATTTTCTGGTGTATAGGTCGCACCTGTGTATAGGTCGCATTGTCCAATTATCACCAATAGATTGGAAAAATCCCTAGATAGGTCGCACTGGTGTATAGGTCGCACCTACGTTTAGCTCTGCTGCAAATGTCTGCCACAGGAGCGCACAGCAAGGCTTTTAAGAAGATTAACACTTAAAAACAATTATTTGTTTGATAAAAATTATAGCAAATATATGTCTGAGCTGAACTTTTCCTTAATAAATGAACGTAATTGTGAAATGAGCTGGATTTAAAAATTTGTTTCACCGAAAGTGATAACAAGCCATATATAGGTCGCACCTGAGTATAGGTCGCAGGCCTTGAAAAAACCATAAAAAGGTGCGACCTATACACCGGAAAATATGGTAATGTGATTTTCAAATGTAAGATGAGTCCATTTTTATTCCAAGATTTGTAACAGAGGTGGAGAGGGGGATGTCTTGTCCAGAAAAGGAAATTGTTGTTATAGTTGATGTTTGTACCTGGTGAGGGGTGCCAATCAGTATGGCCTCAGTCTTGGAGCAGTTTAATTGAAGAAAGTTCTGATTCATCCATGCCCTTATTTCCTCCAGGCAGGTAGAGAGGGCAGTGAGTGAAGATGGAGATGACAATGGGGAAGATGAGGATGCTCCAGTCCTGATGTAAAAGATTTGAACCAGTCCAGGACAGTGTCACAGAGACCGACCTCCACATGAAGACGGTGGAAGAGGATATTATGGTCCACAGTGTCGAAAACTGCAGTGAGGTCAAGGAGGACAAGGATAGAGGGAGAACCAGTGTCAGCAACCATGAGGATATCATTGGTAACTCTCAGTAACGCAGTCTCAGTACTGTAAGCCACTCTGAATCCAGATTGAAACTTCTCATACAGGGAGTGTTGCTGTAGGTGGTCCTGCAGCTGAGTAGCAACTGGTTTTTCCAGCACTTTAGACAGAAATGGGAGGTGGGAAATTGGGTGGTAATTAGAAATAATGTTGGGATCCAAATTAGATTTTTTCAGAAGAGGCCTAATGATGGCAGTTTTTAGAGGCAGTGGAACATGACCAGATTGTAGAGACTTATTTATTATTTGTGTGATTAATGGGCTTATTGCAGAGTGATTGGATTTTATGAGAGACGAGGGGAAGGGATCCAGGGCGCAGGATGAAGGCTTCATTTTCTTGATGATGGTCTCCACCTCACTCTGAACAACTTCATCAAAGCTGCTCAGGGACCCAGAATGCAGACGGGTAGATGGCAAACGAAGATCAGGGAGGTTGTGGAGCTGAGATCTGATAGTGTCAACTTTGTTTTTAAATGATGAAAGGAACAGGTTGCATTTTTGAACAGAGTCTTCAGGAGTTTGTTTAATGGGATTAAGCAGATGAGTTATTGTGGAGAAGAGCTGTTTAGAGTTTCCAGGGCAGGTGTTGATGATGTTGGAATAATATTTGGAGCGTGCTTCTTTAAGAGAATAGGCGTACGCTTTCTGATGTTCTTTGTATGCCTGCTTATGTACAGAGAGACCAGATGATTTTACACGTCTCTCAATAGCACGGCCAGTTGCCTTCATCTTGCGCAGCTCACCAGTGTACCAGGGGGCTGAACGGGAGAAAGACACCAGTCTTGTTTTCAAGGGAGCATGTAGGTCCAGAAGCTCCTGGAGAGATTGGTTGTAGTAATCCACAGAGTCATTTGCAGATGAATGATTGACAGCGGTCAGGGCGTGAAGATCAGCGGACAGAACATCAGGGGAAATGTTTTTAAAGTCACAGAACTGGATAGGTCGTTTTGGGTTTGAAGCAGGCGAAGTTGAAGGCACTTCCAGAGAGATGACACTGTGGTCCGAGACACCCAGGTCATATACAGATAAGTTATTGATGAGTACAGTGTCTGTAATCACCAAATCCAGAGTATGCCCCCTGTTGTGCGTAGGGGCGTCCACATGTTGGGTGAGATTGAGAGAGTCCAAAAGAGACTTAAAATCTGTTGCCAGAGGGGAAGAGGAATTGTCCATGTGGATATTTAAATCGCCAAGAAAAATAGTTTTCACAGGGGAGGTGCAGAAAAAAGTGAGGAGGTCATGCATCTCTGAGTTAAATGAAACATGCGGTTTGGGAGGTCTATAAATCAATATAACGTTCATCAGGAGTGGTGCTTTGAGGTTGAAGGCCAAACTTTCAAAAGAAGAAAAATCCTGAGAAGCCAGATGTGACCATTTTAAATTACTGCGGTAGATTACAGCCAGACCACCACCGCGGCCAGTGCTGCGGGCTCTCTACAGATAACTGTATCCAGAGGGACAAGCTTCATTCAGAGAACTGTTCACATCTGGTTGATGCCAAGTTTCTGTAAGACACATGAGGTCCAAGTTCTTCTCCAGAATGTGATCATGAATAAGACATGATTTGTTGGATAGTGATTGTACATTGAAAAGTTCTATTTTAATACCAGGTGGAGTAGAGGCCTTTTGAACTGGTTTCAGCAGACTGAAGTCCACTCCACATTTCCCTTGCCACTTCGTGCGCTGTGGACTACAAGGGACTACAGACGTAGCATTCTGATGACGTAATCGAGGTGCGACACGTCGCGTGGACCAAAGAGAAATAATCGAGTCCGACCCAGCTTGCCAAGAATAAGCAGATTTTTTCCCAGAGCTTCTATGGATATAACAAAGTCTACGCAGAAGAACCAGTGGTTTGATGGTGGAAACAGAAGGAGGAATGGAGCAGTTGTAAAGTCCAATCAGCTGCAAAGCGGAGTAGGTCAACATCGACGAGCCGGGGGAAGCTAACACAGAGCTAGCCGCTAACAGCAGACTCACGGCTCCGAAAAAAAATATACAAGAAGCAGTGAGATGTAACTTGAATGAGCATACCTTGAAGAGGAGCACAGGAGAAAATCCAGAACAGTCCAGATGACACAGGAGGTTGACAGAGGCAGCAGGTAAGCGAAACAATAATTGCAGCTACGTAGTTCTCCAAGCAAGTTCGTGCTGGAGTTAACGGGAGGTTGACAGCCCAAATTCCGGTTAGGAAGTACTAACTAAGCTGTCCGTAAAGTCCTTGATTAAAAACCACTGAACAAAATAAGTCCAGATAAATGTCCAAAAAATGTCCAAAAAATAGCAACAGTAAAATAACTTTTTAGCGCGGAGAAGCGGCGAACATCACAACATCACGCCAGCGTCCCCTCCCGCCAAAACACTCGGACCAGTAAAGTTTTCTTTCTAAGGAATCCAGCAGACAAGTCAAATCTTGGCCTCGCTATAGTCTCCCATCCTGAGCAAGCACAGTGGCAACAGTGGAAAGGAAAAACTCACTTTTTCGAAGGAAGAAACCTCCAGCAGAACCAGGCTCAGGACAAGTGGCCATCTGCTTTGACCGGCAACGTGCAACGTCTGCAGAGCCACAGCGCAGTCAGACATGATTTACCCAGAATGCACAGCAGATACAATTCATGGAAGATGAGAGTTCTGTAATGGAGTTAAACTCAAAGCAGCCTGCTCCTCAGATGAATAATGTTAAATTATTATTTTTATATATGAATGTTTCTGTTCAGCACCCTGAGACGACTTTTGTTGTGACTTGGTGCTGTATAAATAAATTGAATTGAATTGAAACTTTGGAACCTCCACTAAGGAAGGAGGTTCTTTTTTCTGGTTTGTCCATCAGTTTGTGTACAAGATTACTCAAAAAGTTACAAACAGATGTTCATTAAATTCTCAGGAAATCTTGAGAATGTCACAAAGAAAAATTAGTTAAATTCTGGTGCTGATCTGGATCACCATCCAGATCCAGGATTGTTTTAAAGGAATCTTGTCTGTCTGCACAACGTTACTGTATCAGTGACCCTAGGGTCTTGGCAGAGGTGTGCGCTCTCCGAGTGCTTCTAGTTTTTCAAACTGTCATGCTCGAAATATGCACAGGCAGATGGATGGACGAAGGGTACATATGTTTAATTTCTAATATTTTAATATCAGTGTGCAAACATTTTTGAACTGCTTAAATCCATAAAAAGTGATCAAATTAGTTTAAAGACTGTGTAAAGTAAAATTAAATGTGTGTTTTTAGTTTGTCACATGGCATAAATATGTGTTATTAATCACCCATATAAATCTGACTGATTAAAAACATTGTTTACCTTATAAAATTAAGTCTCAAAAATCATGAAAAAACATGATTTTGCCTTGCCCTGGAACGCTGGGGGCGTGTCAGTGCGTGGGCGTGGTTTCAGCGCAGCTGCGCTCGTGTCCTGCCCCCTGAGCTGACTGTGTGGAGAGGCAGGCAGCAGAGCCAGTAAACCTGCTCTGTTTTTATCTGAGTTCTGTCTGTAACAGCAGCTACTTTTTCCAAGAGTTACGCTGTTTTTGTAAATAGTTTTCTTGTGTGTTTTTAATCTGGAATGAATAAAAAAAAAAAAAAGAGTTGTACCATGCGGGAATTGAACCCGTGGGGTTTGGGACGGAAGGCAAGCGCTTTATCCATTGACCTATCCAGGCATTACAGATACTCGGTATAAAACCACGCGGTATAAAAACACGTTATGATTTGTACGGGTGCCCTGACCATTGCGACATCCAGGGAAGATGCACGAACGAGGCATAATTGATTAGCTAGCTAACAATGAACAAAATATCTATGCTATTGCTATCTGATGCTATCTGCGATTCGCGAGTGAACGGCTCCACCGAGGCGAAGAACGCATTTATACGGCTGGAGCTGCAGGGGGTGGGGGCTATACTAATGAGGACCGCGTGACGAAACGCGGTCCCGTTTAAACCACGCCTAAAAAATCCTGAAACAGACATATCTTTATACACAGTTTGCTCTATAACTCCAAAATTAATTGAGCTACAATTTTGAGACTTTTTACTCATTTACAAGATTACAATTATGACATTTATAATGTTTATTGAAGAAAATGTTGAAATTCACTTTACACGGTCTTTAAGGTCATACTATAAGTGCAGTTTTGTCAAACAGTCCAAAGTGTACATCTTATTTTTAAAGTCTATATTCAGATTTGACTAATTGCACCAGCATTATGCATTTCCATGCATATATTTGGTATTACTGGTTCCCATGGATATGACTGTGGGATAGTGTTGAAAGGACGCTTTCCAAAGAAATCTTCTTTAATTCTCAGGGAATTTATAATGTTTCAAAAGAATTTGAGTGTTTCATCTGAGAAGGAATGAAAGTTGTTAATCAGTGCCTTTAGCCAACAGTCTGGTTTTAGAGGCAGACAGTCAGGCATGGTATCCACAAATTTGAAACCTAATTTTAAATTCATTGCAGCCTTTGAAACGTTCTAACATAGCCACTCAGTTAAAAAATATGTTTCTGTACTTTCAGAAACTCAAAATACAAGTGTCAGGATACAAACTAAAAACAAAATGTTACATTCATTTGTTTTAGCAATCAAAACAATAAATTAATTTAAAAAAAATGTATGCATAAAGAATTATTCAAGGTCCAAAATGCAACCGGAGATGCATCAACCCTGTTTCTTTGTTTTAAAGCAGTTGTCAGATTTTATTGAAACTCTCTGAAAGTAACCACTAAATGGACGTCTACAACAGAATAACCATTGGAAACATCTCTTGTGACTTGGCACTATATAAATAAACTGAATTGAAATTGAATTGAAATAGGATTCAGTATGGTGGACACAGATTACTGACCTTTGCCAACACAAATCTGGTTATAACTTATAACATAATTTAGCAGATGTTGACCTAAACTAGTAGTTCTCTATCTGTGGGGCGTGCCCTTGCTGTTAGGGAGTGGAGGTTCCCAAAGCCAAGCACATCGTCAAGTGATGCACAAAACAACTGTTATGGTTGATATAGATGCTGCTATTTTCTCGTTAAAAGAGTTTACGTTTGGAAAATGTAAAGGTATGTTAACGCTAAAATCAATCTGAATTTAATCTATGAATTCTGACTTTTTTCCTCCAAATTTAGAAAATAATAAAAAATAAATAAAAAAAGGAAAAACCTTTTATTGCATGGTGGCCCTAATCCTCTTCAAGATAGTTTTAAAAGAACCTTAAAATAAATCTATACTACATATTAGAGGATGACACAGGAGGGAATTTTCACTCATGTCCAAAATCCTGTCCTGTCCCAATCCTGGTAACATGACTCCTGCTCCCAGTCAGAATCACTCCCACTCCTGTACCGCTCCTGTTTTTTCTCTTTTAATTTTTAGGAAATACATTGAATTTGATTTGATCTTCGACTCGTTCCTTTTACATTACTTTGTGTGCTGCAGTTTTATTTCAAAAGATATGGCAACAGGAACAGTTAATCTGTGGTGAAATAGGGAGGCATTTATTGCCTTAATCCAAACAAAAACCTTTACTAAAGGGCACAAAACAAATAATACATGGCCTGTAGTTCCTATAAAAAAAGGTTTGTAAGCTCAATAATCCAAGTAGATAAAACCAAAAATGGTTAAATCATGTCATCTGGACCAGTTTCTTCAAGTGAAAATGTGAAATGTGTGGTTCTTATAACATTCTATGGAGGATCAGCTGCTGAGTCTCTGTTTCTAGCTCTTTTAGAGGTCAGTTACAGTAAAAATAAATTAATAAATTAATTTAAAAAAAAACAGTACATGGGGTCACACCATGAACCCAGACATAACAAAAAAAAGTTGCATTTTACTAATTTATTGAACAATTGTTTCCTTTAAACAGTGACATTACTGTCATGTTTCAAATTGCTTAACCATAAAAAAGAAAAATAATGTACCAAGCAAGAGAACTCAACAAATAAAAATGCTTAAAGTCATTATCAGACATTGGACGACGTCCTCAAGAAGTTCACAATCTCTGTGGTTAAGATAACGAGCTTGTTTCGATGAAGCAGGATGTCATGCAGCTGACCAGACTTCAGAGCATCAGTTACACACTGGAGAAGTCTGGTATTTCAGATTAAAGGCTTATTGAAAAAAGAAAAAAAAATGCCGCGCCTGTCCAGAGTATACAGTATATATATTTTTTCATTTCCTTTTTAGTGCTAGTGGTTGGTTCCCGCTCCTGCCTGGTCCTGTTAACTCTTCATCCTGTCTCATCCCAATCCTGTCCTGCCGGAATCCCAGAATTAATGCTCCTCAACCTCCTGTGTGGAATGGGTTAAAAAGTGTGTGTGCTGGGTGAGTGTGGTCCTTCATGATGCAGGTGGCCCTCTTCCTGCATCTTGAGGTGTAAATGTCTGTGATGGTGGGGAGATTGACTCCAACATCTTCTGTGCAGCCTTCACCACTCTCTGTAGAGCTTTCCTATCTGCAACTGTGCAGCCTCCATGCCACACGTTGATGCTGGAGCACAGGATGCTCTCCACTGCACACCTGTAGAAGGAGGTGAGAACTGGGCTGCTCAGACCAGCTCGTCTCAGCCGTCTGAGGAAGTAGAGGGGGAGGTGTTTGCTCCTTCTGAAATCCACACTCATCTCCTTCATCTTCTTCACATGTTCTTCACTTGTTCACAAGGTGTTCCACCTCATGCCTGCAGCTGGACTCATCATTGTTTGTGATGCATCCCACCACAGCTGTATCATCTGCAAACTATACAATGTGACAGCCTGGATGGGTAGCTGCACAATCATGTCAATGTCAATGTCAATTTTATTTATATAGCACAAAAAAACAACCGAAGCCGACCAAAGTGATGTACAGTTAAAAAATTAAAAAACAACAACAGAGTAACCAATCATATGCGAGCAGAGTGAACACGAGAGGGCTCAACACACAGCCCTGGGGGGAGCCAGTGCTGAGGGTTATGGTGGAGGAGGAGAAGTTGTGGATCCTCACAGACTGTGACCTGTTGGTCAGGAAATTCAAGACCCAGTTACAAATGGAGTGGCTCAATCCAAGTGTGAATAGTTTGTCCATCAGAGTTTGGGGGATCATGGTGTTGAAGGCAGATGTGAAGTCCACAAAGAGCAGACGGATCGTAAGAGTCCTTCTGCTGAAGGCAGGTGAGAGCTGTGTGGACCACAGAGGAGATGGTGTCTTCTGTTGATTGATTCTTGTGGTATGCGTACTGGGTAAGTGAGGAGTTAAAGATGTCGGCCAGCACCTTGCAGAGCTGATCAGCACAGTCTTTCAGCACCTTCCTGGGATGTTGTCTGGGCCGGTTGCTTTGTGAGGGTTGATCCTCCTGAAGGTCCTCCTCTCTTCGGCTGAGGTCATGCTGAGGAACTCCTCTTCAGATGGTGAGGTGAGTCTGGTGCAGGGTGGTCTGTTTGGGTCTTCAAAGTGTGCATAGAATCTGTTAAGCACATCTGGCAGTGATGAGTCTCAGGGCATTGTGCTCCTCTGATGTCATTGTCTGTGATGCACTTGATGTCTTTCCACGTGCTTCGTGGGTCCTGGGATGGGAAATGTCCCTTTTTGGTGTTTTGTGAGATTTTGAGAAGTAGTAATTGTAAAGTTGTAATATTTGTGTATGCTCAGGGGTGTGGACCCCAGGAAGAAATCTCTACTACGGTAAAGACTAATGAGGATCCTTAAATAAAAACACAAAAACACATTTAGTAAAATCTACATTATGACATCCCACTCAACAGCATTTACAAAGTTTGGACAAAAAGGCTCGAACACTGTTCCTTCTTATTGTAAGTGCACTCTGGCAGATATGCATTCTTTCAAGGAACAAAATGATATTTGGACTCGTGATAACATTTACCGTAAATAGGAATGTATTAATGCTAACAAAAAAATGTAAAATGTAGAGAAAAACACACACATGGGTTTAAAAGATGGAAAAAATGAAAGCAGAAGGCCTTTTCCTCGTCCATAATGCACGTGTTTCTGCTGTCTCCAGTACTTTGTGATTTCTGTCAGGTTGAAGCGCTGTAGAATTTGGCTTCACTGATCTGTATGTTATAGCAAAATGTCAGGATCTCCCTTTAAAAGAGATGTGAGGCGAGATGAAAGGAGCTGGTGCGAGAGCGACGAGCCGCACCGTGACGCAAGCTGACACCGTGTGTCAACCTGCTGACAAAAAGACTGACAGCTAACTAATGATACTGAGCTACTGCTGCAGGCCACATCAGCCCTTTACACACTGTGTGTGTGTGTGTGTGTGTGTCTTACTTTACAGCCATCGCAGCACACTCCGTGGGCACACTGAGCCCCCTCCTTTAACGTACAGTTGTTGGCATTGCAGCAGTCATTGGAGCATTCCTGTAAATGATCAGACAGAAAGTTGATTTTACAAACTTCATCTTCAACACTGAACAACTTAAAGGTCACACAGTCCAAGGTCTTCATGTCATTTCAACTTCTTCGACATTCTGTAGCAAACACCAGCCAGGGTCAGTGAACACAACACGAGTGGATCATCAGGGCAAGAGAAGACAGGGTGACTGACAGGTGTCAATCATGGGGACTGCAGGATAAGAAAGGTGGGCGCTGAGGGATTATTAGGGATGGGGCAGATCCGATCCAGTATCGGTATCGGTATCCGATACCAGCAGAATGTAAGTATCGGGTATCGGAACCAACCTGCCGATATTTCCGATACTTTCTAGATGTCAGAGAGCACATATATTTCACCATACTCTGTGACTTCTGTCTTAACATTGTTACTTAGCGGTATATTAGTGTTCAATTATAGATTAAATCTGTATCTGTTGATAAAATTCAACAAGAATTACAACTCATATAGTGCCAGAATTAAAAATAAGACTAGAAAATGGGGAGTAGAATGTGATGATTTCCCATAATGCTTAGCAGTATTTTAGACTAGTGTTCCTTGCACCATGAGTCAGAAGGACGTCTGTGGAAGAGACCTGCCTCTTCTTGTATGCCATTTGTTTGTGAATTACTGTAGTGAGGCTCAGAGTGTCTTCTTTGGGTTTACCTCACACAAGTCCGAGTTTTGTGCAACATACTTGCTCTCCCTTCAAGAACTTAATTATTACAGCCTCCTATGCTTGAACACCGATATCAGATCGGAAAAGTATCTGTATCGGTCGATACTCAGTTGTTATGTATCGGTATCGGATCGGAAGTGAGAAATGTGGATCGGTGCATCCCTAGTGATTATTATTGTTATTTTGCTGCAGGGAAATGCAGATGTGTGTTCAGTTTGTGGTGAGGGCAGATGTGGACCAATAAAGTTCCTGCACTTCGTCAGAGTTTGGATGCACAACAATGAGAGTTTACAAGACCACAGAGTGAAGAGACACTTGATGGGAGGCATCACTT
>JBBPBX010006154.1:32488-44548 GCA_038048925.1 Garcialebias charrua
TTAAACATATTCTATATGCTTTTGTTAGATAACGATATACAATTCTTTATTAATAATACATTTGGTGTTTTTATTGTATTATTGTACATGCTGCATAGCAGTGACCTCACTGAGAGTTGCAACACACCAAGTGAGTGGTCCTGACATGACTGACTCTCAAACTGTCCCTTTACGACAAAACTGTCTCTTAGGTGAAAAAAAATCAATCACTTTACATAACTACTAAAAAACAACTACTGGTATTCATTAATATTTCTGTATACCATAAACTAATCAGTCCTTTTAAGCAATCTCAGCCTGACATTAAAAAAAAAACTTTTAAATATATATATATTTTTTCTTATTTCCTTTTATAGATGGCCTCCCTTCTCACCCTATAGCCAACCTTTTCACACCATTATGATTTTTTTTTCTCCTTAAGTGCCTTTAGTTTAGAAAGACTCCATACTTAGATCATTTTATAATTTATTTTTAATTGTAATGTTTTTATTAAAAATAAATAAATTATTTAAAATGTATTAATGGACAACGTCAGCATGTGTTGATTTTTTACTTTACTACCAGTGAGGCCTTGTTCTGGTCAAGCCGGCAGGAAGTGACCTTGATGCTAGTGTGTTTTTTTCTCTTTTACATCTTAACTAAAACAATTTTATCAGATGAGATGAGAGGTTGGGCTCTTCATAACTTTTATGAACATAATTTCTTGGTACAGCCAGGAAGTGGAGAGAGTCCAGTTCTGTGGCCTCAAGACTCCATCTCTGCTCTTTGCAGATGATGTGATCCTGTTGGTGTCATCGTGCTGTGATCTTCAGCTCTCACTGGTGCTGTTCACAGCTGCGTGTGAAGCGGCTGGGATGAGAATCATCACCTCCAGATCTGAGGCCGTGGTCCTCAGTCGGAAAAGGTGGATTGTTCTCTTCAGGTCGAGAGTGAGGTTCTGCCTCAAGTGAAGGAGTTCAAGTATCTTGGGGTTTTGTTCACGAGTGAGGGAAGAATGGAGCGTGAGACTGGCAGACCAATTGGTGCAGTGTCTGCAGTATTGCAGACTCTGTACCGGTCCATTGTGGTGAAGATGGAGCTGAGCTGTAAGGCAAAGTTCTCTGTCTACCAGTCGGTCTACGTTCCTACCCTCACCTCTGGTCATGAACTTTTGCAGGAAGTAGTGACTGAAAGAATGAGATCATGGATACAGGAGGTTGAAATGAGTTTCCTCTGCAGGGTAGCTGGACTCTTAGAGAGAGGGTGAGACGTTCAGTTATCAGGAGAGACTTTAAGTAGAACAGCTGCTCCTCTACATCGAGAGGAGCCAGTTGAGGTGCTTCAGGCATGTCCGACTGGGAGACCGCAGGGAAGACCCAGGAAACATTGGACAGACTACGTCTCTCAGTTGGCCTGGGAACACCTTGGAGTCCTCCCAGAAGAGCTGGTAGAGGCTGTGGAAAGAGAAGCTTGGACCTCCGTGCTCAAGCTGCTGCCCCTGAGACCTGACTTAAGAATAAGAGGAAGATGATGGATGAATGGATGGATGGATGGATGGTTGGATGGATGAATTAAACATTATCCACCCCCCAAACTTGGATATCTGTAGAACTCAGATTAAACCAAAGATGTTTGTCTCTGTTTAACTTTATTTTATTTCCCCCCCAAACTCACAATGTTCTCTTTGTGGGAGAGCCTTGAGAGGCTGTGAGCTGCAAAGCATGATGAGTAGCCTTGTGAAAAATATATGTTCAATGACTGTTTGGTTGATGTCCTGTTCAGGTTTGGTTTGGCATTCATGTTGAAGTCTGTTACTGGCTGTAGCATTACTCCATGAACCAACTCCTGGGATGTATGGCACAAGTCCGAGCATGGATGTCACAGAACGTTTTACATTTTGACTCAACAGCTGCATTTAAAAACAGTCTTAAGACTCATCTCTTCAGACAGGCGTTTGGTTAGCTTTGTACATTGTTTTTAGAGCTTGTTATGTTTTACTTTTTGTATAGTATCTCTGTGATTTTATGATTTTATTTTTCTGTGATTTTATCATTTTATTTTCCTTTTGTGAAGCACTTTGGGACTCTCATGTCTGTGAAATGTGCTATAACAATAAAACTTACTTACTTACTTTCATTTTAATGAGAAAAAGACAGAGGTCCTGTTGTTTAAGCCCAGTGATGGTTCCAAAGTCCATGCTGATCTGGGTCCTTTCGTAAAACATCTGACAGACAGCAGCTAACCTGAATGTGAGGCTGGACAATGATTTTAAATTGGATGCTCAGATTAAATCAGTGATCAAGTCCAGTTTTTATCACCTGAGACAACTGGCCAAGGTCAAACCATTCCTGTCATATCATTTTGAAATTTGAATCCATGCTTTCATCACAAATCGTCTGGACTAATGTAATTCACTTTATTTGGGTGTGAGCCAGTCTTTACTGACTAGACTTCAGCTGGTTCAGAATGCTGCTGCTCGCCTTTTAACTGGTACCAGAAAAACGTGCAATGTGCTGCCTTTGCACATCAGACAGGCTGACTCACTTCCTGTTTTTGAATCTTCTCTGGAATCACAATTTTTTTCTCTTTCACTTTTAACTAATACAGTAGTTATTTGAAAAATAGGAAGCAGTTCGTTCAGACTGATGATGTAAGATCTGATTATTGTAATATCACCTGTGGAGTTCCCCAAGGCTCTGTACTTGGACCTAAGTTGTTTATTTTATATGTTAATGATTTGGTAAATGTCTCAGGACTCCTCAGATGTATCCTCTTTGCAGATGATACTACTTTCTTTTGTTTAGGTGAGGATATGAATCTGATGTTGGAACTGATGAAGAAAGAGTTTGTCAAAATACAGACTTGGTTTAAACTAAACAAATTATCATTAAATCTAGAAAAGACCCATTATATGATATTTGGTAATAAAAAGAAAACTGCAGATGTCCAATTTACAATTGAGGATGGAGAGATCTGTAGAGTGAGTGAGATCAAGTTCTTGGGTGTTGTCATTGATGACAAAATAACTTGGAAAAAACATATAGACTCTGTAAAAATGAAAATCTCGAAATCCATTGCTGTACTGTATAAGGTTAGGGACCTATTGAATGACAAAGCGTTGTATCTGTTGTATAACACCATTATTGTTCCACATTTAATTTATTGCATTAATGTTTGGGGAAAAGCATGTAAAACTATTACAAAACCTATTTTTATTTTACAGAAAAGAGCCATAAGGATTATTGCAAGAAAACATTACTGTCATCCATCTAGTATATTATTTTTTCAATTGAAATTACTGATGTTCCATGATTTAGTAGATTACCATATTTTAATGATGATGTATAAAGCTCATAACAATGCACTACCCTTAAATATTCAGACACATTTTGTTAAAAGATCAAGCTGTTACAATCTAAAGGGAACTGATGTATTTGTAAAGACACAATACAGAACCAGCTTGAAGGGACGGTCTACCTCAGTCCAGGGAGTTGGATTGTGGAATGACTTAGCGTGTGATATAAAAAGAGCAATGTCAATGTTTGTGTTTAAAAAAATGATAAAGAGTGAATTGTTGAAGAAATACGTATGAAGTAGTTCAATGTGTAGTATCTCGTGTTATTCATTTTTTTCATTATTACTTAACTATAATTATTGTTTGAAATGATTTTTTATTTTAAAAAGGGGCAGACATAATAAGATATTTTCTTCTTCTGCCGCCTTTCATTTTATATTTTCTTTTTTATATAAGAAACGTGTTTGTTGTGTTTTCTTTTTTTATAAAATGAATAAAAAATAAATAAAATAAATAAATAAAAAATAAACTCCGATTGAAATGTTGGTATTACAGTTTTTAATTTATTTGTTTTCATTGTTTTTACTGTTTGCTCTTTTTATGATTTTTAACAGTTCATTACTTTTACTGTTTCAATTGATTTAATAGTTTTTATGTTTGTATGTGTTAGTGTACAGCACTTCAGCCAATGGTGTTGTTTTTAAAGTGCTTTATAAATAAAGTTGTGTTGTATTGTAAGCTGACACTTTGAGTCAGAGGTTGTTCCCAGTATGCATAAGGGGGAAGGCCTGAGTGATGTAGGAGTGAATGCAGAGAGTATCCATTCTTCACTGAAGGAGAACAAGCCTCAGAATGATGTCTGGCCTGTCACGGTAAGGCAAAACATGTAAGACAATGGGCCTCATGCACGAAAATGTTCGTATTTTCATCCTAAATTTCTCCTACTTTTGTTCGTACGAAGCGTTCGTACGAACATGCCACGTCAGATCCAACAAAGTCTTCTATCCACAGGAAAAGCGTGTAAACGGGCTGCTTAAAGTTGATGGATCCCACCTGTTCTACTCACCTGCGCGTGCTCGCGGGAAGGTAATTTACATAATTTCCACCCCTCAAAACACCATATAAGGCCACGCTTCCTGCCTTCTGACAGCAGGAAGTGTCCATTCATTCAAACTCAAGAAGTAAAAGGAGGAACTTCACGCGTTCGGAGATCTGCTCTCAGTCGCGCTGTGGCTACCCCCCCACCCCCCGCAGGTGTCGGATGGTCAAATATCTCTAATTTTAGTGTACTGTGTTACATTTAGTTTCACTTATTCAGAAGAGCGCACCGCTGCCCCCCACCCCCCCGCAAGTGTCGGATGGTCAAATATCTTTAATTTTAGTGTACTGTGTTACATTATAGTTTCACTTATTCAGAAGAGCGCACCGCTACCCCCCACCCCCCGCAAGTGTCGGATGTGTTTTTGAACAGAAGCATTTTAAAATGTCTCGAAACTACAGTTAACTTCATATTAATATTGTAGTGCATATGTTGTGTGTCCCGTGGGTCGTACAGTATCAGAAATCAAGAATAAATGGTTTGATCTGAAAATGGCTTCAAACAAACGTCTCGCCGCAGCACGGACAGGAGGTGGTCAATAGTCTGCGAGATGGATGGACAATACTGTAAATGCCATGCTGCGCAAGACGCGTGCCAACATGTTTTGCAGCACAAATGAGTCATGCGCGCTCCTCCTGGTCATCGCGCAACCACATTCTGCAGGTTATATTTCGAATCAGATATAATAATCTATTGCTCCGATGGTGTTTGGCACAGCAGTCCAGCAATAGCATGAAAATCAGTCTTAATTCGTACTTGTTCTGCGGCGGTGTATGGGAATTTTATGTACCTGGGTGTTAATATGAGGAGCGGCTTTGATGACCAAGGGGAGCGCACGACTCACTGAAGCCTGCGCGACACACCAAACAAATTAAACTTAAAATTATAATTCTAATTCAAACAGAATAACCTATTGTCAAGAATAATTATGGTGCGTGATTTTTTTAAACCCAAAATATTTTCTAAATAACGAAATATGAAGTTATTCGTGGAGAAGATCCGTCTGGATGACAGCAGACTGACGCTCCTAAATTATACGACAGGTCCGGACCACTCGTAAATTTTGTTCGTATCTGAAGAAAATCGTAGGATACGAAAACATTGTTGGATGCCGCAAATGATCCTAAAACACTCGTACGCACAGTTTAAGAACAAATCTGTGCGTACGAACGGTTCGTGCATGAGGGCCAATGTTTACAGTGGTGAGGGTGCTCAGCTTAAAGCGTACTTTGCACACTTGTGAAAATGTTGAAAATAAGATGGACATACAAACTGGATTGCCTGCCTGACTAAAATATTTGCTGTTTCAAAATATTACAAGGCCTCTCTGAATTTTTTCTGATTATTATTATTTTTTTAATTAATGAACTCATCAGTGAGCTGGATTTAAGTCAACAGTGGGCCAGTGGTCTGCAGGCTGCCACTGAAGCCCTGGTGTAGACCAAATCATGACCTCCTGTTTTTAACCAAAGTACTGCGGGAAAAGTAGTTCATATGAATTCCCTGTAGCTTGCAAGAGGTGATGCTGATGTTGGTACTGATGGGTTATAGTAGGACAATAAATTTACAAGTGCTGGTAATGAGTACTGGTACTGGAGAGTACTGGCACCACTTCAAGCACCACACTTGTTTGCGACCCTGAGCTACTCTACCTCTGAAAGATTAATATTCTATATACAATTTTTTATTTTATTTAAACGATTAATTTAATTACTTTTTATGCCTTAACAAAATCATTGGCCCTCATGTACGAACCGTTCGTACGCACAGATTTGTTCTTAAACTGTGCGTACGAGTGATTTAGGATCATTTGTGGCATTCAACAATGTTTTCGTATCCTACGATTTTTTTCAGATACGAACAAAATTTACGAGTGGTCCGGACCTGTCGTATATTTTAGGAGCGTCAGTCTGCTGTCATCCAGACGGAATTTCTCCACTAATAACTTCATATTTCGTTATTTAGAAAATATTTAGAGTTTAAAAAAGTCACGCACCACAATTGTTCTTGACAATAGGTTCTGTTTGAAGTCGAATTATAATTTTAAATGTAATAATGACTAACGGATTAAAGTATTTAAATTAAAATCAATTTGTTATCAATGCCGTTTTCTAACACTACAATATCAATATGAAGATCTCAAACTGAAACCAACTTAAATTATGAATTAATTTAAGTTTAATTTGTCTCGGTAACGCAGACTTCGGTAACGCAGACTTTAGATTGACCTCCTCCTGTCACAGTCATAGCTGTCAGATAGCTCAATCGGTAAAGCGTTGCGTCGCAGTGCCAAACCTTATGGGTTCAATTCCCACATGGGACAACGTTTTTTTTTCTCCTTTTAATTCATTCCAGATTTAAAAAACACAAGAAAACTATTTACAATACAACAAGAAATGAAGCATAAAGTCTTTTTAATCTGGAATGAATAAATAATCTAAAGAAAGAAGGAAAAAAAAAATTAGTCACCACGAGTTCTCGATAAGCAGTGCAATGCTTAATCCAGTGTGCCACCAGGTCGCGTGTATATTTTAAGGTCCACATTTCTTATAAACAAACATTCTTTGGCTTTAGTTGGTCATTTACTCCCATGAGTGACGCTGCTAATAAGGACATATTTTCTTTTCTTGACCTCAGAGAGCAGAACTTCAATCTCCGCACCGGTAGAGTTCTTCTTTTTTACTTTTCGCTGTCATTTTATGAACGAACACGTTTTGCCTCTGAGGCAGGAAACGTAGCCTTATATGGTGTTTTGAGGGGTGGGAATTATGTAAATAACCTCTCCGCGTGCACGCGCAGGTTGATAGAACAGGTGGGATTCATCATATTTGCGCAGCCATTTACACACTTTTCCTGTGGATAGAAGAGTTTGTTGAATCTGACGTGGCATGTTCGTACGAACGCTTCGTACGAACAAAAGTAGGAGAAATTTAGGATAAAAATACGAACATGTTCATGCATGAGGGCCAATGTCTTGGATCTCACACTAGAATAAATTCAATTCAATTCAGTTTATTTATATAGAGCCAAATCACAACAAAGTCTTCTCAGGGCACTGAACAGAAACATTCACATACATATAAAGACAATTAGTAAAGTTCTCTATCTAAGGAAGCAGCAGACTCATGAATATTCACTTCGCCGCAGTCTCCCATCCTGAGCAAGCGCAAAGGCAATGGTGGAAAGTGGAAAATAAACAAAATATATACATGTACACTAAACTTAATGGCAAAAAGACTGTAGCATCAATAAGATTGTAGGTGAAAATGTATGGATGTCCGGCTGACTTCAATGAGCTGCTTGGCACTAAAGATGTTGTCAGATAGAGTAATGGACTCAAATGTGCACTTGTCAAAAAACTGCAATGGGAGCATTTTAGCACATTTGTTGCTGAGGATGCAGACTCATAGCAATATGAAAAGGAAAAAAAATCTGAGAAATTTCTCAATCCACACTTTTTTTGAAAACTAGGTGAAGTCCTCCTTTCTTTTCTTACAGTTAGGTAATTTCACTGTGATGCAACTGTACACCTTCTTCTAGGCTGCCTTGATTTTGAATAATGACATTGACAGAGACTAAAACTGCACTTTCTTCAGTTGCCAAGGTGGATATAAAGTGGGCTAAGGTGGGTACAAAGTGGGCCATGGCATGTACAAAGTGGGCCAAGGCATGTACAAAGCAGGCCAAAATGGGTACAAAGCGGGCCAAGGCAGGTACAAAGTGGGCCATGGCATGTACAAAGTGGGCCATGGCATGTACAAAGTGGGCCATGGCATGTACAAAGTGGGTCAAGGCATGTACAAAGTGGGTCAAGGCATGTACAAAGTGGGCCAAGGCATGTACGAAGTGGGCCATGGCATGTACAAAGTGGGCCAAGGCATGTACAAAGTGGGTCAAGGCATGTACAAAGTGGGTCAAGGCATGTACGAAGTGGGCCATGGCATGTACAAAGTGGGCCAAGGCATGTACAAAGTGGGTCAAGGCATGTACAAAGTGGGCCAAGGCATGTACAAAGCAGGCCAAAATGGGTATAAAGTGGGCCAAGGTAGATACAAAATGGGCCAAGGCAGATACAAAATGGTCCAAGGCAGGTACAAAGTGGGCCATGGCATGTACAAAGTGGGCCAAGGCATGTACAAAGTGGGCCAAGGCATGTACAAAGCGGTCCAAAATGGGTATAAAGTGGGCCAAGGCGGGTACAAAATGGGCCAAGGCGGGTACAAAGTTTTGTTGTTTTGTTTATTTATTTATTCATTTTATAATTAGAATACACAACAATAAAACATACAATAAGAGAAAAGAAAAGACATATATAAAACGAAAGGCGGCAGAAGAAGAAAAAAATCTTAATTTATCTGCCCTTCATAGAACCAACTAATTTGATTTCCAACATAATGAACAACTTAATTTTTACCTCCTTTATCACTTACAATTTCTAAACTCCACTCATTTAAATATATGGTTTTACCCATTTAAACTTAATCATTCTTTTGAATACAAACATTGATTGAACCACTTTAATATCTGACTTCAATTCATTCCATAACCCAATTCCTTGAACTATGGGAGATCTTCCCCTTGAACTAGTCCTAAAATGTGGCTTCACAAATACATTTGTCCTCTTAAGATTGTAACTACTCGTTCTTCTAACAAAATACTTCTGAATATTTGAAGGAAGTGCATTATTCTGTGCTTTATACAAAACTAACAAAATATAATCAACTAAATCATAAAACTTCAACAGTTTCATTTGATAAAACAAAATGCTTGACGGATGATGGAAATTTTTTTCTGGTGATAATTCTAACAACTCTTTTCTGCAATATAAAAATAGGCATTGTAATTGATTTACACGCCATACCCCAAACGCTAACACCATAAATTAAGTGTGGCACAATAAATGTATTATACAACAAATAAAGTGCCTTATCAGTTAATAAATATCTAACTCTGTAAAATATCGCAATAGACCTAGATATTTTTGCTTTAACTGAACTTATATGTTGTTTCCAAGACAGTTTATCATCAATGGTGATGCCCAAGAACCTCACCTCATTAACTCTCTGAATCTCAAATCCTTCAATTAAAAAGTGGGTCAAGGTGGCTACAAATTGGGTCAAGGCAGGAACAAAGTGGACCAAGGAAGGTACAAAGTGGATCAAAACAGATACAAAGTGGGCCAAGTGGGCCAAGGTGGGTCCAAATTTGGCCAAGGTGGGTACAAAGTGGGCCAAGGTATATGCGGGTAAAAGTGGGTACAAAGTGGGCTAAGGCAGATACAAAATGGGTCAAGGTAGGTACAAACTGGGCCAAAACAGGTACAAAGTGGGCCAAATGGTCCAAGGTGGGTAAAAAATGGTCCAAGGAGGAAAAAAGTGGGCCAAGGCAGGTAAAAAGTTGGCCAAGGTTGTACAAAGTGGGCAAAGATGGGTACAAAATAAGCCAAGGTGGGTAAAAAATGGGTCAAAGTGGGTACAAAATCGGTCAAGGTGGGTACAAAGTGGGCCAAAGCAGGTACAAAGCAGGCCAAGTTGGGTACAAAGTGGGCAAGGCAGGTGCAAAGTGGGCCAAGACAGGTAAAAAGTGGGCCATGGTGGTACAAATTGGGCCAAGGCAGGTACAAAGTGGGCCAAGACAGTTAAAAAGTGGGCCAAGGTGGTACAAAGTGGGCCAAGGTGGGTACACAGTGGGTCAAGATTGGTACAAAGTGGGCCAAGGTGGGTACAAAGTGGGCCAAGGTGGGTACAAAGTGGGCCAAGGTGGGTACAAAATGGGCCAAGGTAGGTACAAAGTGGACAAGGAAGGTACAAAGTGGGCCAAGACAGGTAAAAAGTGGGCCAAGGTGGTACAAAGTGGGCCAAGGTGGGTACAAAATGGGCCAAGATTGGTACAAAGTGGGCCAAGGTGGTACAAAGTGGGCCAAGGTGGGTACAAAGTGGGCCAAGGTAGGTACAAAGTGGACAAGAAAGGTACAAAGTGGGCCAAGGTGGGTACAAAGTAGGCCAAGATTGGTACAAAGTGGGCCAAGGTGGGTACAAAATGGGCCAAGGTAGGTACAAAGTGGACAAGAAAGGTACAAAGTGGGCCAAGGTGGGTACAAAGAAGGCAAAGGCAGGTGCGATGTAGGATTAAATAGGCATCAAACTACACTGTATATGCACAAGCTAAAATACAATGTTGCAAAAATTCACATTAGTTTGTCTAGTGGTTTATTTGACATTTTGGTAGCACAAAGACAGCAAAAACATGATCGCCCTCCTTCACCGTTTGGCGACGGGGTTACAAAAATCTGATAGATTCTACGCCATGCTGTGGACAAACGTCTTGCTGCTACAGTTTTGTTTAAATGAGATCAATATTTAGCTGTGGATGAACAACCTGTCATTTGTTCTTTGAAGATTTCACTGAAATCCACCCAGCCATTCATAAAAAACATGCTAACAGCCAAGAAGGGTACTTTAACCGTTAATGCTTGAGTTTTGTAAACAGACATAGTTGACTCCAAACAGTAAGAGATAACATTTTAAACAAGGCTGAGGTGAGATCCGTTAGTGATAAGAATACATGTACCATATTTTCCGGAATATAGGTTGCGGCTTTTTATCATTTTTTCATGGCCTGCGACCTATATTCAGGTGCGACCTATTTATGGCTTTTTTATAAAATAAGCTGATTTGTAATCATTTATTAACAAAAATTAAACTGAGACACACTCTTACAATAATGTCAGCTAACAAATATATTTTTTAGGTGTTTATCCTGCTAAAATTATTCATTTATTAAAGAAAAGTTCAGCTCAGACACATATTTGCTATAATTTTTATCAAACAAATAATTGTTTTTAAGTGTTAATCTTCTTAAAAGCCTTGCTGTGCACTCCTGTGGAAGAGACATTTGCAGCAGAGCTAAACACGGTCCACATTTTGACATAGGTGCGACCTATATTCAGGTGTGACCTATATTCCAGAAAATACGGTAGTCAGAGCTTAATTTGATCCAGATCCTGCTGGAACAGGATCCGGGAACTCTCTTCTTTTGACAGGGCGTGTTCCGGTAACTGTCAGTAACTCTCAGGCTTACTTATAATAAAGCTATGAGCACATTTGACTGAATGAATAAAACCTATATTGGATATATAATCTGAAAATAATCACTTACGAGCTACTGTATCACATAAGAGCAGCAAGTGAAGCAAGTAAGCATTTCCACTTCTAACTTTAAAAACCCAGCACAACTAAACTGCCAATCAGATTTACAGTTTAAGTGGGTCATTAATAAAATGTTGGTTATTTATTCAAAATAGGAGATGTTTGATGGGTAATCACGTTACGTACCAAAACAACGCCGCCAATTTGTTAAAATAACAGCGATCAAAATGTCGTAAAGATAGCCCAATTTACTTTCATAAAAATAAAAATAAACTTCTCATTGTACAAATACACAACTGAAAATTGAAGCACATGAAGGCCGTGGCAATGGAGATAGTACTGGAGCAGGAGCAAGAGGTGTGGGTGAGTGACAAGATAACCAGGCTGGCGTACCTGGGCAGGAGCCTGCAGGCAGCCGCCATGAACAGCCTGAGGACGTTCACATGTGGAGGAGGACAACGACAAGGAGGACAGGGAATTCAGTGGAGAAGAGCTGGGCTCAGAACCGTCAAGTGAGGTGTGTGTGTGTATGTGTGTGT
>JBBPBX010006154.1:51393-69476 GCA_038048925.1 Garcialebias charrua
TATATATATATATATATATACAAGCCCAAAACCAGAAAAGTTGGCACGTTGTGCAAATCGCAAATAAAAACAGAATACAATGACTTGCAAATCTTTTTCAACCCATATTCAACTGAATAGAATGCAAAGACAATATATTTAATGTTCGAACGGAGAAACTTTATTTTGTTTTGCAAATAACCATTAACTTAGAATTCAATGGCAGCAACACATTGCAAAAAAGTTGGCACAGGGACATATTTACCACTGTGTTACATCGCCTTTCCTTTTAACAACACTCAGTAAACGTTTGGGAACTGAGGAGACCAATTTTTGAAGCTTTTCAGGTGGAATTCTTCCCCATTCTTGCTTGATGTACAGCTTAAGTTGTTCAACAGTCCGGGGTCTCCGTTGTCGTATTTTACGTTTCATAATGCGCCACACATTTTCAATGGGGGACAGGTCTGGACTGCAGGCAGGCCAGGGGAGGACCCGCACTCTTTTGCTACGAAGCCACGCTGTTGTAACACGTGCAGAATGTGGCTTGGCATTGTCTTGCTGAAATAAGCTGGGGCGTCCATGAAAAAGACGTCGCTTGGATGGCAGCATATGTTGCTCCAAAACCTGTATGTACCTTTCAGCATTAATGGTGCCTTCACAGATGTGTAAGTTACCCATGCCTTGGGCACTAATGCACCCCCATACCATCACAGATGCTGGCTTTTGAACTTTGCGCCTATAACAGTCCTGATGGTTCTTTTCCTCTTTGGTCCGTAAGACACGACGTCCACAGTTTCCAAAGACAATTTGAAATGTGGACTCATCAGACCACAGAACACTTTTCCACTTTGCATCAGTCCATCTCAGATGAGCTCGGGCCCAGCAAAGCCGGCGGCGTTTCTGGATCTTGTTGATGAATGGCTTTTGCTTTGCATAGTAGAGCTTTAACTTGCACTTACAGATGTAGCGACGAACTGTAGTTACTGACAGTGGTTTTCTGAAGTATTCCTGAGCCCATGTGGTGATATCTTTTACACACTGATGTCGGTTTTTGATGCAGTACCGCCTGAGGGATCGAAGGTCACGGGCATTCAATGTTGGTTTTCGGCCTTGCCCCTTACGTGTAGTGATTTCTCCAGATTCTCTGAACCTTTTGATGATATTACGGACCGTAGATGGTGAAATTCCTAAATTCCTTGCAATAGCTCGTTGAGAAAAGTTGTTCTTGAACTGTTCGACAATTTGCCCACGCATTTGTTCACAGAGTGGTGACCCTCGCCCCATCCTTCTATGTGGATGACTGAGCATGTCAAGGAAGCTGCTTTTATACCCAATCATGGCACCCACCTGTTCCCAATTTGCATGTTCACCTGTGGGATATTCCAAATAAGTGTTTGATGAGCATTCCTCAAATTTCTCTGTCTTCTTTGTCACTTGTGCCAGCTTTTTTGAAACATGTTGCAGGCATCAAATTCCAAATGAGCTAATAATTGCAAAAAATAACAAAGTTTACCAGTTCGAACGTTAAGTATGTGGTCTTTGCAGTGTGTTCAATTGAATATAGGTTGAAAAAGATTTGCAAGTCATTGTATTCTGTTTTTATTTGCGATTTCCACAACGTGCCAACTTTTCTGGTTTTGGGCTTGTATATATATACATATATATATATATATATATATATATATTTTTTTTTATTTTTTTTTTTTCTTCTTTCGGCTTTTTCCCTGCGTTAGGGGTCACCACAGCGATCTAGTCGCATGAAGATTTGGCAGTTGTTTTTACGCCGGATGCCCTTCCTGACACAACCACAGACCACCGAGCAACCACAGCCCTCTGTGTGGAGTAGAGAGCTGATATCTAGGGTTCCCGGGGGAGCAGATGGTGTGGGTTAAGGGCCTTGCTCAAGGGCCCAGAGTGGGGCAGATGAGGGTGGAGACAAGTGTATGGACAAGTGTGACCGCTTCACTTATCCCACCCACATCTTTGATGTTGTCGGTACCGGGGCTTGAACCGGCGACCTTCCGATCACAAGCGCACCTTCTTAACCGCTGCGCCACCACTACCTTGACCTTTTAACACCTGAAAATCAGTATCGGCCAAAATCGGAATCGGCAGGTCAGACTTTCTAAAAATCGGTAATCGGTGATCGGCCAGAAAATTGAAATCGGTGCACCCCTAGTGGCAACCCGACACGCTTCCAGTGAACCACCAAGGCGTGTTGCTCTTTCCAAGTACACTTTTCTTTTAAACGAACCACCCCTCATAAAATCCTGGCTACACCCATGCTCCCTCACTCCATTCCATCCCATCCATCATCTTCCTCTTCTTCCAGAGTCAGGTCTCAGGGACAGCAGCTTCAGCAGGGAGGTCCAGACATATCTCTTCACAGCCACCTCTTCCAGCTCTTCTGGGAGGACTCCAAGGTGTTCTCAGACCAGCTCAGGGACATATAGCTCTTTGCCACTGTCTCAACTGATTGGCTCCACACCACACCAGTTAATGGCCTGACCACTGCCGGTATCCACTCCACTCAGCCCAGTTTATGAGACCACCTTGTTTGTAGCTCCAAGCAAACTGCTCCGAGGGGCAGATTTTGACTAAAGCAGAGAGCAGCCGTTGATTGGCCAGCAAAGCTACGACACTGGATGACCTGCCCAACAAAACTGCAAACTATATCTGAACTTCCACTTTCTCATCATTGCCCCTTTCATAAGACGGCTCAGTCCGGGCCTGATGCGTATTCAGTCCTCCAACAAGCATTCAGAAAAAACACGAAGGCAGATTGGCGAGTAAATTTTACTCGCCTCTGATACGCCCCTGATCCGCCAGCAGAGGTAGTGTCAGGCCCGGGTCCGAGCCGGACAGGCCCACTTGTGAATGCAACCCGCGGATCCACGCTCAGAATATGATGATGACAGCAGTGAGCGACCGCAGGATTAATCAACAAGCAGATATATTAACAAGGGAATATTAAAAATGACACGAAACAACAACTTGTAAAAGTTAGTTTCGCTCTTTTTTTTCTCTCTCTCTGAACAGCAGAGGAGCTGTGTGTGCGCGCGCGTGCTGATCAGTGCAGCTGTAGATGTGAGAAAATATTAAAAATGACACGAAACGACAACTTGTAAAAGTTAGTTTCGCTCTTTTTTTTCCTCTCTCTCTCTGAACAGTGGAGGAGCTGTGTGTGCGCGTGCGCCGATCAGTGCAGCTGTAGATGTGAGGAAATATTAAAAATGACACGAAATGACATCTGTCCCACAATAAATACGTTGCGGTCCAGTTCAGCTCAGCTGAGTTCTGCTCCACGCCTCTTTTGGATCCGCGCTGCGGGTTCATATATGAACACATTTATGTGAACGGGACCTGCCCGCTTTCAACTGTGGTCTTATGAATGACCGGGGGAGGATTAAAGCCGGACTGGTCTGTGTGGCAATTGCATGGATTTGACTTATGAAAGGGGCTCATGTTGACAGACGGCACCACAAGAAATGAATGTATTTTACAGACATAACAGAGATGAAGGTGCAGCATGGCTACACCTAGGGGTTGAACGAGTACATACATTTTAAACTCGACATTAACTTAATAAAGCTCGAGTAGAACTCGAGTAGTTGATGATGTCATAGGATCTTAAGATGCAAAAAAATAATAATAAAAACACAAAAAAAACGTCATTTAATATTTACCAAAAAAAGGACCAACAAAACATTGGGAATATACATTATGCTGGACTACCATTTATCATACTGCAGATAAATCACAGGAAAACCAAATTTGTTAGTTTTGATTATTAAGCTGCAAAAGTGAAAGAAACGCGTGGCACGTCAAAAACGAAACTAAAAACAGTGAGGCAGTCGGCCACCCCACACCTGCAACAGTGCATGCAACACCGCCCCCTATGGTCACAATATACAGTGGTCACAGAATTTGTTTTAACACCGGTTCGCAACGCGCTCCAAACAGGAAGTTGATTCATTTTCTGTTGTGTAACTGTGACGCGATGACGTCACTATGAATACTCGACGTGAAATTAAAAAAAACTCGATAGATGTCCTAGGAATCGATGTGTCGATTACTCGAGTAGTCTGTTAAAGCCCTAGCTACACCTGGACTTACAAGTAGAGCAGGTAAAGAAATTTGTCTGGTTATTGGAGGATTAAGGACCACAATGTGTGGAGTGGCTTGAACACAAAAAGACCAGTTACGATCCTGTCCACTATGCATTGATGATCCCGCCCACAGAGCAAGGAAACAGGTCAGCCTCCAGCACAGTGGTACATCACCTCCACCTGAGAAGAACCAAGAAGAAGAGTGCCAAGTGAAGTTGGTAATAGTCTCTCCGGTGTGTCCTGGGTGTTCCCCAGGGTTTCAGTTCCTTATCAGATGCCTGAACCATCTCAACTGGCTCCTCTGGATGTGGAGGAGCAGCGGCTCTCAGTGCTACATCAGTTGTTGCCAACAGTGCTTCCATGTGGCTGTACGCCTAGAAATTACTTTCTGAAAGTTTTAACAAATATCAGTTCATTAGTTATTTTGCTGACAGACAGTCTAAACCCCAACATTGAAATATATTTTTTTAGAATAGCTCTTGCACAACCAGTTTTATCTTATAGTACAAGTTGGGGGTAACTTTCATCTCCTACCATATCAAACATTAGGTTTTGTATTTTTTTGTGCTTGTTGAATCAACTTAGCTGTGGCAGCCATTTTGAATGAAATGGAAGAATTATTTGTAGATGTACATGTAACGATTACTTTCCGAGTTTAGTCTATGTGGAATATGTCAACGTTTGATAAACCACTTCCATTCACAATTACACCTTTCAAGCATTTTAATGACTTCTGGGAACACGTTAACATTTCAAAACAATCACCGCTCAGTCTTTTAGAGCTATCTAATGTTTTATTTCTTAATTAACCTTTATTTTTCCAGGTTAGTCGACTGGCAGCAATAAGGGAGCAGGTTCACATTAACAGCCATGTGTTAGGTCTTTATTTACTTGTAGTTATTAAGTCATACTTTTTTTTCCCTTTGCAAAACACAATTCTGTTTTTTTCTTCTTCTTAACCAACAAAATATTTATTACATATTTATGGCAGTTTATTTTTTGGGAGGAAAAGTCGCCCCGTCCGTGTTAGGATACTCAAATGGATTGTTGATGGAGTGTTAAACATGAAGGATTCTTATCTTATTATTTTCTCATTTAAGAAAAATCAATCTAAAACTTTACTTATGCAGAACATCAGTGTGTTGTGTTTTTATTTTATTTTTACTGAATCATGTAGAGAGAATGAGAATCAGCACCTCCAAATCTGAGGCCATGGTCCTCAGTAGGAAAAGGATGGATTGCTCTCTTCGGATAGAGGGTGAGGTTCTGCTTCAAGTGGAGGAGTTCAAGTATCTCAGGGTTTTGTTCACGAGTGAAGGAAAAATGGAGCATGAGATTGACAGACAGATTGGTGCAGTGTCTACAGTATTGCAGACACTGTGCCGGTCCATTGTGGTGAAGAGGAAGTTGAGCTGTAAGGCAAAGCTCTCTGTTTACCAGTTGGTCTCATGAGCTCTAGGTAGTGACTGAAAGAATTATATCATGGACACAGGAGGTTGAAATGAGTTTCCTTTGCAGGGTAGCTGGACTCTCCCTAATGCCTGGTACCCACTGCCCCCGGTTTCGGGCGGCTGAAGCGGCCGGTTTACATTCAAAGTCTATTGAGGAGACGCGTCGAGTCACGGCGAACCAGGAAGCGGCGCGATTCGAGTGATCGAAGTCGGCGCGGCGGCAGCCTGCACACGCACGCGCGCGGCGGGGTCGAACTGCCAACGCCATAAAATTCCATCTCTGGAGGCTCGACGCGTCCAGCAAACAGTGGGGAGAGCCTCTGCTATCTGATTACACAACCACAACGGGACTTTTTTTTTACTTTTTAAACTTACCGGATCCAGCCTCCATGAATTGGACCCAAACTCCGGTAAGAAACGTGGCATTTTTACAGTTGCTGCTGACAGGCTGCTGTCCTCTCCAGTGTAGATCACCCCAAACATAAAAAAAAAAAGTTTTAATCTCATCGAAGACCGTCGGAGGTGCAGTTAACACAACAAATGAACCCGGAAAACGAGCTACTCCCCCTCCCTCTGCTACCCCCTAGTGTACGTCATCAGACGGCCTTCAGTGGCAGTGGGACCCTGACAAACGGCCAAAAGGGGGCGGCAGGCGCATTTCGAGTTGTGCAGTGGGTACCAGGCATTAGAGACAGGGTAAGAATTCAGTTATCAGGAGAGACTCAGAGTAGAACCGCTGCTCCTCCACATCGAGAGGAGCCAGTTGAGGTGTTTTGGGCATGTTCAAATGGGAGGAGACCCTGGGGAAGACAGGACACACTGGAGAGACTATGTCTCTTGATTGGCCTGGGAACACCTTGGAGTCCTCCCAGAAGAGCTGGCTGTGGAAAGAGATGTCTGGACCTCCCTGCTCAAGATGCTGCCCCCGAGACCTGACTCCAGAACAAGAGGAAGATGATGGATGGATGGATGAAAGTGTCACACAAAAAACTTTTGTTTTGGGGATCTTTCACATGTTAGGACTCCCCTCTGACGTAAACAGATTCTAGCTCGAAAACACAGTTGTCTCCATCTTGGATTTTTACATCACAACCCAATTTTCTATGGTAACTTTGGATGGATGGATGGATGGATGGATGGATGCACCACGTAGACCACTGAGCTGCTGCAGCACTGTCTATCCACCAACAAGGACATATTTTCATTCAGGTCAGCATGGAGGAGTTCCTCTGCCTGAATGCATGTGGACCTACTGCTTTGTACCAAATGCTCAACAATTTCCTGCAGGATCAATACAGTTCTATCTTATCTTATCTTATCATTACTCTTACACAACACAAGTGTGTTTTTGCTCTTTTACGTCAGAACTTAAAGCATGTTTTAAGATTAGATGAAAGAATGTACTCTACAGAAATTTGCAGCCGACAAGGAGGCACCAATGTTTCAACATCTTTAAAGTCAAAAGTCAAAGTCAAAGTCAACTTTATTGTCAGAACTGCAATATGTACAGGACATACACAGGATTGAAATTGCATTTCTCTCTCAGTCCCTCGGTGCAACAGTAACCATTTAAACACTAAACAATTAATAAACAAGCATAAAATGAAATAATAAAAGTTTAGTACTGTCCTGAGTTTTTTTTGCATAGTAGTTTTCCATAGTAGTAAAAAAAGTATAAAAAGTTTCACCAACACCAAAACACCAACATTTAATAAACATAATCATAAAATGAAATAGAGTGTAATACTGTCCTGAGTTTTTTCATAGTAGTTTTCCATAGTAGTATAAAAGTATAAAAAGTTTCACCAACACCAAAAATGAAATAGAGTGTACCGTATTCTCCGGTGTATTATACGCTGTATTTTTGCCCATTTGAATGTCCAAACACCGAAGAGTATTATTTATGGATTTTTCCCCATATTTTTAGACCCATTTTTCGCTCTGATTCGCCGTTTTACATTTTGGGCAAAAATGGTGCAGTACCAGTTTCGGCCGCTATGGGCGCTCTGGGCAGCAGCAGAGGACTCAGAGAGCGAAGAGGAAGAGGGCCACTTCCAGACGTTTCTAGCTGCTCAGCGAGGTGTACTTGCATGTGTCCGAAAAAAGCCTCCTTTGGTCGGACTGACTCTGTCGCTGCTCGCCCTGGCTGTGGATGTAGCTGTTTTTGTTAGCAAGATACCGTAAACCACACCGCGGATTTTTAAATCCAGCTGATTTCACATTTGGTTGAGCTCAGGGGGACTGTCTGCTATAAAGTCAGGTAAGAAATATTTTTTTAAGCGTTTATTTACCGGTAGCTAAATTTAAAGAAACAAAGCGTCCGATCTGACCCGGACCGCCTGCCTAAAATTCAGCGAACTTTTTGTATTTTTAATCCAGCTGATTTGAACATTTCGTTAAACTCAGGAGTATGTCTACTATTAAGTCAGCTAAGAAAAATATATTTTTTTAAGCGTTTATTTAGCTAAATTTAAAGAAAGAAAGCCTGGCGCCTGCATAAAAATCGGCGAACTTTTTTTAAAAAATCCAGCTGATTTGAACATTTCGTTAAACTCAGGAGCACGTCTGCTATAAAGTCAGCTAAGAAATTTATTTTTTTCTCGCAAAAAAATAATTGTTTTTACCGTGTTTCCTTGTGAAGTTTTTCATACTGGCTTGCTTCTGTCGCCGCCATCTTGATCAGGACAAAGCTGACGCGTCGCGTGGCGATGACGCGTATTAAACACCGAGGCGTATTGTGTACAATTTTTTCTTGTTTATTGTTAATAATTTGACAAAGCGTATTAAACACCGGAGCGTATTTTCCTCCGGTGTTTACGGTAATACTGTCCCGAAGTATGAAGTATAAAAAGTATATCTATAAAATAAATGAAGGTTCTGGCATTTGACATTTGTAAAGAGTGACAAAGCAGCATATGGGGTTAATGTACACAGTATATGTATGAGGTATTTGATATTGGTATAGAAACAAAGGGGGCATTATGCAATAAGGCTAGTAAAAAGAATATATCCTGTATATCAGCAGTAGTGTAGATATAAAAAGTCTAGATGTAAACAGTAGTAATAAATGTAAACAGTAGTAATAAATGTAAACAGTAGTAATAAATGTCAACAGTAAATGTAAACAGTAGTATGACTGTATAGGCAGTAATTAGGGATGCACCGATCCACATTTTTTACTTCCGATACCGATTCCGATATCTGAGGTTTAGTATCGGCCGATACAGATCCGATCCGATATTGAAAAACAGCATTGAAACATTTCTTTCCTATTAAAAAACCAGACATAAATGAACTACTGAATTGCACATTTATTTTATAACTATGCACCAGTACAGCAATCTTAAATAAAATAACTGTTCACAAGCTTAGTCGAACACATAAAAAAAAATCTTTAAATTTAACTTGTTCAGTGAGTGCAATTAGGAATTCAAAATATTCTCTCTTATTTTTTTAAAGCAGTGATTAACCATTGTAACCAAAGAAAATGGTTTAAAAAATCAAATGAGAAAAATATTAAACATTTTACAGACAGTATTTGTATTGACTGAAGAAAATATATTAATAAGCAAATAAAATTATAATGAAAATAACTGTTAGGTGAAGTCTTGGTTCAGTTTCTCAGTCCAAAATTATATAACAACATTGGCTGCCCTACAGAGGGTGGGCCACAGGTAGGGCCAGGCTCCATGTTACAGAGGCACCGGCCCTTGTTGGCCCCACCCCAGAACCGCCCCTGCAAAAATCACGTGAATTTTGCTCAACGGAATTTGCCACTTGTCAAACATTTCCTTCAGGCTAGCTGTTATCGCTTCACTGGTGTGTGACCCACAAAAGTTTGTTGCGTTCAACATTGCGCTGTGGCACAAAACTCTCATCCAGCCAGTGTGCCGTTAAACTTAAAAGTGACACGGGGGAGACGTCAGAGCTCCAAATGTCTGTCGTGAAACTCATGGCTTTAACATCTTTTATCTCCTCCAATATGCATTTGCACACTTTACCGTGCAGTTCAGGTAGAGCCGTTTCTGACAAATATTTTCTGCTCACTATCTCGTAGCGGAGGAGATGCGGAGGTGCGGCACGCACACATCTCCTCCGCGTCTGTCAGAGCACAGAGGACAGCAGACGGCGCGTGCTCACGCCTGTCCCACAAACAGAGGACAGCTGACAGCGCGCGCTCGCATTTGTCCCACAATAAATACAAAGGACAGCTGATGTCTCACCTTTCGTTCGCTCCATTTGGAAAACTGCACGTGCCACTGAACTGCATATCGCTGGCGCATAACGTTACATAACACACGGAGCTCAGCATAGATATAAACTGTATAGATTGCCCCTATGGATCGGGTCCATTGTCACAGATACCCGATCTAGAACTTTGTTTAATATCGGGACCAATACCGATACTGGTATCGGATCGGTGCATCCCTAGCAGTAATGTAATACAAACATTGGTGCAAATATGAGAAGTAGTGCAAACTGAATGAGCACATGACCGTGAGTTGAGTGAATGACCCGTATTGATGACACAGAGTCCAGTGTTAAAAACTTTGTGTTGTGTGGTAATGCGTTAAAGTTTTTTGTGATTAAGGCAGTACAAGTGGGAGGGAGGGCAGAGCAGGCAGAGTGTTAAGCATCCTGACTGCCTGATGAACAGAGCTGTCTCTCAGTCTGCTGGTTCGAGCCTGGAGACTCCTCAGTCTCCTCCCTGATGGCAGCAGTCTGAAGCAGCTGTGTAGTGGGTGTGTGGGATCACCTGCCATGCAGAGGGCTTTCCGAGTGAGGCGGTTGCTGTGTAAGTCCTGCAGTGAGGGCAAGGAGGTGCCGACAATCTTCTCAGCTGCTCTCACTATATGCTGGAGGCTCTTTCGGCAGGATGCAGTACATGCACCAAACCACACTGTGATGCAGCTGGTCAGGACACTTTCTATGGCGCCCCTGTAGAAGGTGCACATGATGGGGGTGACTAGCCGTTCAAAGCACTTCATCAAGATGGGGGTGAGTGCTACTGGGCGATAGTCATTGAGGCATGCGGGCGTTGCCTTCTTTGGGACAGGGATGATGGTGGTGGCTTTGAAACAGGTGGGGACGATGGCCTGGCTCAGTGAGATGTTAAAGATGTCCGTGAAGACCGCTGCGAGTTCCCCTGCACAGTCCTTCAGCACACGACCAGGTATGTTGTCAGGACCAGAAGCTTTCCGTGCGTTGATCTTGATGAATGATCGCCTCACGCTGTCTGAGGACAGCGCCAGCACCTGGCCATCAGGAGAGGGGGGGAGTTTTTGTGCAGGTGTGCTGTTACATGCCTCAAACCGAGCAAAGAAGTCATTCAGTTCATTCAGCGTGGAGGTTGTGCTGTCACAGGTCTGGGGGGATGGTTTGTAGTTAGTGATGGTCTGTATTCCCTGCCACAGACTCCGTGTGTCCTTGCTGTCCTTGAAGCGGTGAGCTATTTTCCTGGAATACTGCTTCTTGGCCTTTCTGATGCCCCGGGCCAGGTTGTTTCTGGCTGTCCTCAGGCCCACCTGATCTCCCGCTGTGAAGGCAGCATTCCTGGCTCTCAGGAGTCTGTAAACCTCTGCTGTCAGCCATGGCTTCTGATTTGCCCGAACAGTGATGGTCTTGATGTTGGTAACATCATCAATGCATTTTGTGATGTATGAGCATACAGTGTCTGAGTACTCCTGGAGACATGTGTTGTTGTTTGTGGTAGCAGCTTCCTTTAAAGGTGCTATGTGTAACTTTCTGTAGAGCGCAGAACTTAGAAATATTTTCAACAGGCAAAGCATTCTGATCCCTCCCCCTCAGAGCCATATATGGCTCTGAGGGGGAGGCTCTGCTGAAATTCAAATTCAAGCTCTGTTTTTATTGGCTGATTACAAACTCTGTTTTTATTGGCTGGTTACAAACTCTGTTTTTATTGGCTGGTTACAAACTCTGTTTTTATTGGCTGGTTAACGGCGGGTCACTCTGTGTTTTTAGTGTTTTTATAAATGCTGATAGAGAAGCAAGGGGACTATAGTTTTTTTCAGAGATTACTTTGTCTAACATCAGTCTGTCAGTAGATAGTGACAGAGTGAAGAAATATGTTAAAAATATATTGTTAGAAAAGTTACAGACTGCATTACAAAGTTACATAGTGCAGCTTTAAAGAGTGAAATTACCAGCTAGTGGGCTAACAGAATCTATGAAATCAAAGTGAAGGCACAGATGTGAAGAAAAAAAAAAACTAGCTGAAAGGAATTGTTTATGATGTGATATGATAGATATGGGATTAAAATGCATATACAACACCCGTAGAATGGATTTCAATGGTAGTGTTTCAAATGATTCTGACAACATAGACATTTTAAAAAGATTGTGTTAGTCAGAATCCATCACATTTATTGACAACACCCAAAAGAAGAGGGAAAAAACAAAGTATGAGCAAAAATAAATGTGTGGCAGTTTGTCCATGAGACCTTCTGAGAGTTAAAAAAGATAAGTCTTGCTCTTCCTTTGTAACAGGCTGTATTTGGATCCTCTGTTAATATAGAAACCTATTAGAGCAGCTCTGACCTTTCACTAAAATACCATGAACTTTTATCTCTCCTGTAATCAGTTAATTCAATCTTCACCCCAAAGGAAAGACCTGAAGCAAAACGTGGAAGTGATGTCTCGCTCTTTCTACGGAGCTAAAAACACAAAAAGCAAAACATGGATTCCAGCTGAGACACAAGACTGAGGGACGAACAGAAAAAGGAAAAACACGGCAGGAGGAGAGGGTGGGAGGAGAAACGTGTTGCTACGTACCACGTTGATGCCTCCGGAGTTTTCCAGACTGCACATCCCCTCCAGCGGTGCCATCCCGATAGTTGTTCCCTTGAAAATTACGCCACTATCAACACACACAAACAAGAGAGGGGAAAATATTTTAATCTTCTGTCTTTTCACGTTTGAGCGCCACAGTGCATGCTGATTGCAGATGCTACAACTCTGCACAGCAGCAGACTTGATGAGCTGTCAGAGCTGAGAGGGCGGGTGCAGGACAACTCAGTCTGCCATGTGGTCCCCCGTCAGCTGCCAGCGCATCGTGAAAGCAGCTGAGAAGATCGTCGGCACCTCCTTGCCCTCACTGCAGGACTTACACAGCAAACGCCTCACTCGGAAAGCCCACCGCATGGCAGGTGATCCCACACACCCACTACACAGCCGCTTTAGACTGCTGCCATCAGGGAGGAGACTGAGGAGTCTCCAGGCTCGTACCAGCAGACTGAGAGACAGCTCTGTTCATCAGGCAGTCAGAATGCTAAACACTCTGCCTGCTCTGCCTCCCCTCCCATTTGAACTGCCTTAACACAAAAAACTTTCTCACACATTACCACTCAACACAAAGTTTTTAACACTGGACTCTGTGTCATCAAACGGGTTATTCACTAAACTCTCGGTCATGTGTTCATTCAGTTTGCACTACTTCTCATATTTGCACTAATGTTTGTATTACATTACTGCCTATAGTCATACTACTGTTTACATTCACTGTTTACATTTATTAATACTGTTTACATTTATTACTACTGCTTTACATTTATTACTACTGTTTACATTTACACTACTTTTATCTACACTACTGCAGATACATATACAGCATTCTCTGACTAGCCTTATCTAAGGATGCCAAATGTGCCTTATGTGCCTCACTGCATATGCCACTTTGCCTCTATACCAACATCAACTACCTCATACATATACTGTGTACATTAACTTATATGCTGCTGTGCCACTCTTTGCAAATGTCAATGCTAGAACCTTCAGTTTATTTTATAGATATACTTTTTATACTACTATGCAAAAACTCAGGACAGTATTACACTTTTATTATTTCATTTTATGCTTATGTTCATTGGGTGTTTGGTGTTTTAGGGGTGTTTGGTGTTTCAGTGTTGGTGTTAATTTTCATACTTTTATACTATTATGAAAAAACTCAGGACAGTGTTACACTTTTTTACTATTTTATGCTTATGTGTATTAAATGTTTTAGTGTTTAGTGTTTAGATGGTTACTGTTGCACCGAGGGACTGAGAGAAACGCAATTTCGGTCCTGTGTATGTCCTGTACATATTGCAGTTCTGACAATAAAGTTGACTTTGACTTTTGACTTTGACTCTGCACACTCTGCATCCACAAACAGAATCAAGCTCTGTCTGATGAATGAAAGCAAAAAAAACAAAAAATACAAACAAAAAAAAAGTATATGAGCCCAACTAATAAGGAAGCATGAGGGACAATCAGTTCAAAGTCAAGGTCTTCTTTATTGTCATTATTATTATTGTTTTTTATTGACCTTTATTTAACCAGGAAAATCCCACTGAGATCACAGATCTCTTTTGCAAAGGAGGCCTGGGCCTGAAGCAGCCTAACACTTTGAGATTTTCATTAATGAAAAGTGCGTTATAAATTGAATTCATTATTATTATTATTATTAACATGCATGTTTTTGGTCTGGGAGGAAACCAGAGAAAACCCACAGAAGCATGAGAAGAACATGCAAACTCTACACAGAAAGACCCCAGGTCCAACGTATGATTTTAGATTGAACCCAGGACCTTCTTGCTGTGAGGCAGCAGTGCTAACCACTGAGCTGTAGTACTGCCACATCATGTGGTACATGTGGTGGGACAAAACTGTGTACACAGGGTCCCAGTTACATTCAACAAAAGTCACTGGAAGGTCACTCAACAAAACTGTTGCTAGTCAACTTCACTCTCACCTGTCCAACAACAACATTTATGAAGAGTTTCAATCTGGATTTCGCCCCCACCATAGCACCGAAACAGCTCTAGTAAAAATTACTAATAACCTTCTTCTTGCTGCTGACTCTGGTCTTCTGTCCATCCTCATTCTTCTGGATCTAAGCTCTGCCTTCGACACCATCTGTCATTCTATCCTCCTCAACAGACTAACCTCCATTGGCATCTCAGGTACCCCGTTAGACTGGTTCACCTCCTATCTCTCTGACCGCACTCAATTCATTCAGCTTAAATCCTTCCGTTCCCAGTCTTCCCCTGTCTCCACGGGTGTCCCCCAAGGCTCTGTCCTCGGACCCCTCCTCTTCATCATTTACCTCCTTCCTCTAGGTCACATCTTCCGCAAATACGGCGTCCATTTCCACTGTTATGCTGATGACACACAGCTCTACTTGTCATCAAAACCTAACTCCACCCACCCACCCTCCATCCTCACCGACTGTCTCAATGAGCTAAATCACTGGTTTTCTAACAATTTCCTTCAACTAAACAGTAACAAAACAGAAATCATTCTTGTTGGTACCAAAAACTCTATTTCAAAATCAGAACATCTTCTCGTCCCCCTTAACAACTCTCTGCTATCCCCCTCCCCTCAGGTCAAGAGTCTCGGTGTCATCCTCGACACCACTCTCTCCTTCACTTCACACATCAACAATATTACTCGGTCTGCCTATTTCCACCTCCGTAATATTAACCGTCTCCGTCCTTCTCTCACACCCCGCTCCACAGCCATCCTGGTGCACAGTCTTGTGACTTCCCGTATCGATTACTGCAACTCCCTTCTCTACGGCCTCCCCAACAAATCTCTCCACAAGTTACAGATGGTCCAGAACTCAGCTGCCCGTGTCATCACTCAAACCTCCTACTATAACCACATCACTCCTGTCCTGCAGCAGCTCCACTGGCTCCCGGTTAAATCACGCATCATCTTCAAAATTCTACTCCTCACGTTCAAATCTATCCACAACCTTGCCCCTCCTTATCTATCTGACCTCCTACAAATCTCCATCCCATCACGCTCTCTCAGATCCTCCTCTTCGCTACATCTCCATGTACCCTCTGCCCGCCTCTCCACCATGGGGAGCAGGGCCTTCACCTGCTCTGCCCCTCACCTCTGGAACGCTCTACCGCCAGACCTTTGAAACACCACCTCCCTTTCTCTGTTCAAGACAGCCCTGAAAACACATCTCTTTAGACTAGCTTATCATTAACTTTACTAAATGTATTTTTATTATTTTACATTTTATAATCTTCATGTATTTTATATTTCAATTTGTCGCTGATAACTGTATTGGTTTGTTAAGTGTCCTTGGGTGTCCTGAAAGGCGCTTTTAAATAAAATGATTATTATAAATTGTAAAGAAAAGCAGTAATAAAATCTAATATATGAACTAAGAACTACAGTACATTAAACTAAGAATACACTAAGCACTAGTAGTACAGAAACAATACTTCCCAAAACAGCCTTGGAAAGGCTGGATATCAAATGTCTCCTGAGACGTGTTACTAAGGACACCAGCTGCATCTAACTATCGCTCTCCCCCCGGATAACATTTCTATGAGCGTTATCAGAGGCTGGCTGGGTACATCTTAATAATAATAATAATGTCACATTTGTCATCTGTGTATGTTTCCATGCAAGACAAAATTAGTCTCTGCATTTAACCCAACCACCACCAGGTGGGGCAGTGGGCAGCTATTGAAAGCGCCCGGGGGGCAATTGGGGATGAGGTGTGCCGCCCATAGACACCACAAGGTATGCAGTGACTAGGGTTCGAACCTGGGTCCTTCGGGTCCCAAGTCAGATCCCCTACCTCTACACCATCTTGGCCCCCTTCAGGACTGTTGCTATATAGATATTGGAGAAACTGTTTGTTATCAGGATGGATCAATTTGTTGAAAAATTTAGTATTCTAACAGATAATCAATATGGATTCAGAACAGGAAATTCAACATCCATGGCTCTGATGGAGTTAATGGAATTAATAACTACAGCAGTGGGTCATAAACAGTATTGTGTGGGTGTTTTTGTTGATTTAAAAAAAGCGTTTGATACAGTTGATCATAATATACTCCTTGACAAGTTACATGGATATGGTATTAGAGGATTGGCATTGAAATGGGTTTGTAGTTATTTGAGTGATAGGAAACAGTTTGTGCAAATGGATGAGGTGAAATCCGAGCTCAGCACTATTACATGTGGAGTTCCTCAGGGATCGATACAGCAAACCCTCGACCTACGTCACCCGCGACCTACGGCAACTCAGACTTACGATTTTATCATATTTAATAAAAATATGATTAAAAAAAAATAAATATATTATTATTTATTTTTTTTGTGTGTTTAAATGTTATTAATTTCATGTGTATAGCACTTTGTTGCAGCTGTGGTTGTTTTAAATGGCTTTATAAATAAAGTATAATTATTAATATTTCGTTTTTATTACAATTTGATCGTATTTACGCAACTTCCGGTCGTTTCCGGTCGCCATTTTACAATTGTCTACTGCGGTCAATGGAGCTCTAGACGCTCCTGTCAGCTGGCTTTAGAGGACCGTGTGTCCGTTCAGGGTTGCCTCATACGGATAAATTTGCTGGAAACACTCGGTCAACTCTGTGGACGTCTCAGGCCCGGAGGAGCAGCCGCCGATCGCCCCGTGATCGCTCCAACAACGCCGCCCGACATGCTAACGACAGCAGCTAACAGAGCAGCTAACACAGGCGAAGACACCGAGCCGACATGCCGCGGAGGGGCCATCTGCGGCCGGGAGCTCGCCGCAAATGTCCGCCTGGCAGTCGGGGGACACCGAGCTAACGCGGAGATACAAAGCCGACAGCCTTTTTGAATGAACTGACATGCTAACCAGTGCTGCTAATGGCGGGGCCTAACCGTAGCTAACGCCGAGCTTGTTTTGGATGGAGGATTATCGCGGAGAAACGGCTTTCAGTAAGTTTTTTTTTTCTGGCTCCAAATGTATGAAGTTAAGAAGCTAACAGTCATTCTTTTAAACAGTTTTGACCACGTGTGTGCGTGTGGAGCGTAAGGAAGCTGGGGGAGCTCGCACCCGAGCTGATGCTAAAAGACGAAGGCAGGCTTTGACCAGCTCAAAGTAAGACATTATATTTTTTATTTATTGTACAGTACTGTATTCATTTACTGTACAGTTCTGTGCATGTTCATGGCCTAGTATGTCTGCTTGTTCAGTCTCATGCCATTAAATATGTGTGCGGCGCTCCGTTAGCGGTATAGCCGCGACCTATGTCAGAAACGCGGACCTACGACAGGCAGGTGTTTTTGGTCCGCGAGGTACGACAACATCGACCTAAGTCACACACGTAGGTCCCAATCCCTGACGTAACTCGAGGGCTTCCTGTACTAGGACCAAAATTATTTCTATTTTACATAAATGTTTTGGTACAGGTCTCAGGACTCCTGAAGTGCATTCTTTTTGCTGATGACACCACTTTTTTTGTAGTGGTGTAACAATATAGGAGTTATTGGTCAGTTTACTGACTTACCTATATTTTGGATGAAAGGTCCGAGCAGGTCTTATCTGCACAAACCTTTCACCAATTCGCGAGTTCAACCTTTTACGGTATTAAATTGCTTTAAAGTGATTAACCAAAAATGTAATTTCACGAGAGACTTCAATTTATGTTGGTCCACCAGAAAATAGACCTTTTATTGAAATTATCATAAAAGTACATTAAACATTTGTATCGATATTAGCTCTGATCTCTAAACTACGTTGACAAGA
>JBBPBX010006155.1:0-25014 GCA_038048925.1 Garcialebias charrua
ACAAATGTTTTCAGCTAGCTCCCTTTGTGGGAATGGAGCCTGCAGGGAGGAGGGACACAATTCAACTGACTCCTTCATCTTTAAAAACTGTTAGGATAGGCTAAGTGCTTGGTGACTGTACAGTACTGTACATTTATCTATTTATTAAAAATATACAGTATTTTTATTTTTTTATTGTTTATTTATAAATGGATAAATGTACAGTACTGTACAGTCACCAAGCACTTAGCCTATCCTAACACAGTTAAGGATTCAGTTGAATGGTGTCCCTCCTCCCTACAGGCTCCATTCCCATAAAGGGAGCTAGCTCCCTTTATGTGAAAGGGAGACAATTCAACTCACTCCTTCATCTTTAAAAACTGTGTTAGGATAGGTTAAGTGCTTGGTGACTGTACAGTACTGTACATGTATTCATTTATAAAAAAAAGTAAAAAAAAAAATTTAATTAAATTTTTTATTTTTTTAAATGAGATGCATACTCGTAAGTCCGGGACCTCGTAAGTAAAAGCGCTCGTAAGTCGGGGACTACCTGTATATGTATATATATACAGTATATGTATGTATATATGTGTATATGTATATATATACAGTATATGTATGTATATATGTGTATATGTATATATATACAGTATATGTATGTATATATGTGTATATATGTATGTGTATATGTATGTATATATGTATATATATATATATGTATATATGTATATATATATATGTATATATGTATATATATGTATATACATATGGTATTTCTGTTTTTATTTGTCAGTTTCGGTCCTCCAATAAATGTCAACACTTCTGCTTGTCTTGGACAAATGTTTCCTTTTACACTTGATTTAAGGCTGGTCTCATCTGTATTTGATAGAGAAAGATAAAAATTAATGTTTCATATTTGAAATGGAAGCGTATTTGGTGTAATTGTTTTTAGGAAAATGGTGAACTTGGCATTCTTAGTGGAGACGGAACAATACTGTATTTGGAAATGTTAGTTTACTTAAATTGCTATTTTAAGTTCAATTGCTGCCTTAAAATCTTGAGTTAAATGAATTCAAAAAGGGAATTGGTATGTCAGTTTAACTTTAACATGAGAGTTGAAAGTATATATCGGGTATACAGTAATTGTTTGTTACTTTAACAAATGAAAACAAGTTTTTATGAATGGATAATGTAACTTTGCAAGTTGTTTAAACTCAAAGTATGAAGTTCATACAACAAGTACCGGTAAACATTAATTAAACAAGGGTATAACTTAGTTATTTGACTTCAAATAGAATATGATTGTAATTTTACTTGACAAGAGTACGAGTACTCAATTTTTGGAGAATGAATAATGTTCTATAGTTAGTCATTTCAACTTATGGTATCATATTTAAACAATGACTTATCATAAATTGGGCTACTTTTCTAGCTTGCCATCCTAAGTTGGGAAAAAAACATTTGAAGTTGCGTTAACTTGTTTTTAAGGCAGCTTTTGAACTCAAGTTTTTAAGTTTAACCACCCTATTTATTTTAACAGTGTAGTCATTTCAAGTTTGTTCTACTTGATGTATTTAAACATTATCAGCTGCTTCAGATTTTTTGTAAGTTTTGTTTCATGTGCTTTGATTAATACAAAGTCAACAGTTCTGAGTACCGTACATGTATTCTGTACTTAGATCAAGGGCAACAAACTAATAAAAATTGATTTTTGTTACCTTTAAAAATGTCTCATCTTGTACTTAAATTTTTGAGTTCTGTTAACTAACTTTCCTGGGTTAAAAAGTGAAAACTTTAAAGTCTTGATAAATGAAAAAAGGGGCTTCGTTTTGTCCTGGTATAGAGTAGGGAGAACAGTACAGCATAGTTTGTGGATAACAGACAAGATGAAGTACCTAGAGAACCCATGCATGTACACGGAGAACATGCAAACACATGCAGAAAGACATCTGGCTGGGATTTTAGCACCTGCAACAGTACTACCAACTGCGCCATTGTGCAGCCTCAAAACTGTAAATTTACTCAGAACCCAATTTTAGGTCTTTTGCAGCTTAACAATAAATTATTTTAATGTGTTCAATGTTAAACTGGTTAGATGTATGGAGTCTTTTTGGAGCTGGTATACAAGTTTTTAGCTACTTCTCTCAATTCATGATAAATAAAGGTTCTGGACCAAATTAGTCCACCTCCGATATGAGTAACATAAACGGATCTGGGCCGGATGAAGCATTCCATGAACGGGTCCAAAACGGATCCGGGCCGGATGAAACATTCCATGAACGGGTCCAAAACGGATCCGGGCCGGATGAAACATTCCATGAACGGGTCCAAAACGGATCCGGGCCGGATGTACCCAAAAACCCTCTTTAATGAGTGGATCCGGATAGGGTCCGGACCATATCCGATCTGGATCTGTGATCCGGATACGAATCGGATCCGATCCGGTGTGCAAGTGGACTCCGATCCGGATCCGTTTTAAGCATCCGTTTCGGATCCTACGGTAGATCCGGAACGGATCCGGTCCGGAATCCGTTTGCTATCAGGGGAACATCTTCCTCCCTGAAAGAGTCACTGCTGGCCTGGAGATGAGTGTAGACTGCAGAGTCCTGACCTGATGATGTTGATCTTCTGTGCTGGGCCATCCTTTTGGCCAGTGGCTGTTTAGTTTCCCTGCTTTGTTTTGTTGTATGAATGTCCAGAGGACCAGACTTAGCTTTTTGAGATTTTTTTAATTAGACTTTCAATGTACTTATTGTGTAATTCTACTCCATTTTGTAGTTTTTTGAAGTAAACTTAAAGTACCTAAAAAGTATACTTCAAGTCATATTACTACACAGCCTTTTTTTTTTTCATTCAACCTTTATTTAGTCAGGTAAATCTTTTGAACCTCATGGGCTCATTTGCGAAAGCGACCTGCTAAAACTAAAGAACAATGAACAGCAGTGGTAGAATTTCCATTAAACAATAAACAAACAAACAATAAACAATAGAAAACAAAAGAGAGAGAAAAAAAAAAAAGTTTTTTTTTTTTTTTTTTTTTTAACAAAGTATCAAAAAACTAGCAAAACATTATAAGGTAGACGTATAAAATCAAAGACAGGAACAAATCTGCATTGGTTTTTGCCAGGATTCCAACAGATTCTGAAAACCATTTAGAGAAGTCAAGGTCGAGAGCTTCAGATCTTTTTGTAAGATATTCCATGAAGCAGGAGCGGAGTAGGAGAAGGCCCTTTTTCCAAGTTCAGTCCTCACTGACGGAACACTGCAGGTAATCATGTCCTGAGAGCGCACGCTGTAGCTGCACTCACGCAAAGACATGTAGGAGGAGATGTATGAGGGCAGCAGACCAAGAAGTGATTTAAAGATGAAAATGTACCAGTGGAAGAGTCTGCGTGAGGTTAATGATGTCCAGTTAACCAGTGAATACAGGGTGCAGTGGTGGGTACGATAATCACAACCAGTTATGAATCTTAGTGCACCATGATAGACCACATCCAACATCCGCAGGGTGCTTGTAGGAGCATTCATGTAGAGAATGTCACCGTAATCAATGGAGGGAAGGAAAGTCAAGGAAAGCCTTATTTTAAAGGATAAAATAAGTATACTCTTAGTGCACTTAAATAAACTTCTTTTTAGTATATCTCAGATAAGTACTTAAAAAGTATATTTGAAGTCAGATAAGGACCTAAAAAGTATACTTGAAGTATACTTTAAAATACTACTTTTTGCTAAGGGAAGGCTGTTCTAGAATTCGGATTCCAACTTTGAAAAATGTATAATGCAGCCTTAGGACACTGATTCCCAGATGATTGTCACACCTGGTGGGAACAGCCTCATCTGTGAATTAGAATAACAAAGAACAAACCCCTACTGTTAAGGTGTGAGGTGTGATTTGTAAATCTACATAGGTATGTGTGTATCTTATCTCAGCCTGTAAAACCTCACCCCCACTCTCCACACTGATCTTGCATCACACTGGTCATGGGAACACACAGTGTACAAATCATACAAACCTGGCCACATTGTGATCCACTGTATTTCTTGATGTACGAGGAGAACAAACAGAAGTCCTCTGTTGCACCTGGACTACCTGACGCTGTCTCGTTCCAGCCTGCACCATGTTGCAAGCAGATTGCTGCTGTACGACAGGCGGCTGTATGTTGCTCCCTGCCAGCTGCTGTCCCTGAACCAGTACACCATCTGTAAAAACAAGGACACCCATCTTTAACATATGAACAATACATAGAAAAACAAAACAAAGCAAAAAAAATGTAGAAACATTTCGTCTTTAGTCCGAAAGACTTCCTCAGTCTGAGAAGCTGTATTCAGCTCAGTCTTATAAATAGCACCCTCTCACAGTGGATCAACCAGTTGGCTGATGACAGCCGAAACCAGGAAAAAAGGAGGCCTCCATCGTCAGGCTGATGGTCCGCCTTGCTCATGTGAGCAGCTGGTTTCAGGCTGTCATCAGCCAACTGGTTGATGCACTGTGAGAGGGTGCTATTTATAAGACTGAGCTGAACACAGCAGCTCAGACTGAGGAAGTCTTTCGGACGAAAGACGAAACGTTTCTACCATTTTTTTGCTTTGTTTTTATTTTTAATTTTTGAATGTCCAGAGGACCAGACTTAGTTTTTTTTTTTTTTTGATTTTTCTACCTGGATTATTGAGCATACATCAGGGTACATTACTGGTACTGCTAAATCTTGAAAAATGTGAACCGGACACTTACGGTTTTGTGACAGTGGGACTGATTCATTGGACATGGTACTTCTTAGTAATTCAACCACGCGTTTGCCAAAGTTTTGTATTTGTTCCTGTGATCATAACCAGACAAAGGACAGGTTAACCAGGGCCAATTCACAACAGAAGTAATCTCAGGTCACTGAACAAAAAACATTCATCATATAATAATAATAATAATAATAATAATAATAATAATAATAATAATAATAATAATAATAACTTTAATTTGTAACACACTTTACATACAACAGATCTAGTGCTACAGTGTCTGAACATTAGATAAAATCAAGATAAAACTCAACCAGAAATGCAACCAAGACGAGGAACAGCCAAGTGGATAGTGTCTCACACATGATCGCATCAAAAAATTAAAATAAAAAAAATGCAGATAAAATACTCAAATAAAAACTGGGTCCAATAAAAACAAATGCACAATTAATGAATTTAAAAAATAAATAAAATAAAGGTTCTAACACCTTTTTAAAAACATGTCACGGTCTATGTATATAAAATAATAATAGGCTAACACTATGAGGAGCAGAGCTGCTTTGATTTTATTTGAGTAAATTGATCACAAGTGACCAGGGGGATTTTTGATGTTTTCCTGTTTATTTTACTAGAAATCGTTATAGTTTATCAGTGCAATATGTTACTTTTCTGCTCAACAAAAATAATATAAATTCTAAGAGAAGCATCACTTACTTCCTGATGATCTTCCATGATAGTTTAATCCTTCGCAGATCCGTAGAGAGATAACAACGCTATAAAAAGATCTGCACTGAACTAAAGGCAAAAGCTCATCTGACACTTTTTTCTAGTAAAACTTGTGGCCAATCACAGAGAAGTAAGGATTTTAACCAATCAGGTGTCTTGAAACTTACAGTAGGAAGCAGAAATGGAAGATATATATATATTTTTTAATCTTTATTATCAACATCACAAAAGATAACAATAAAATTCAAAACAATGAAAAAAGACAAGGGGAACATAAAACGAAAAAAAAAAAGTGGAAAGTTACAGTCATATTATTTTTGCAAAAATAGAACAATTGTACAATATGTAATACATGTGCCAAGTCTTATGTATAGAAAATAAAAAATAAGTGAATAACAGTATAAACAACAAATATTTTAATGTAAATGTTCATCCATAAACCCAAGTTGAGAGCAAGTAATCAACTAGTTTTCCGGGAAAGCTATTTAAGAGAAGAGCGACACCTGCTGACCTATTATTTGCACTGTTGCTGGGAAAAACGATGAACAAAGTTGACTCTTATTTTTTTTTAAATAAAATACATAGTTGCTTTGCGTTTTACAGTCTCTCAGAGCATGGATTGAAACATGATGAAAGTCTCCATATTCACAATAGTGTAACTAATTGTAGACTAGAAATAAATAAATAAAATAAAACAACAATGGGGTCTATGTTTTAGACTTTGGATTAACATGAATTAGTGGGCCAATCTATTAACATTTCATACATAAGGTCTGTACTGTTTTCAGTGTATTTCAGAGATTTAAAATATAAATAAAATACAAGATAAAAATGTGTTAAAAACTGGGAGAAAAACTCCCAAAGTTCAGGAAGTGTTACATCCAATCACAGAGGAGAAGGGACTACAGCCAATCATGTGTCCTGATACAGAGGCCGTCTGGCTCCGCCCACCGAGTGTCAAAAGTCTGAACCGTGAGTGAGAGGAACAGGGAGACAGTAGATACATTTTACTGGCGCGAGCCTGTAGTTGCTCTCCGAGTGCACGTGCGCTCTCTCGGAGCTCTTTTCTACGCTCGCGCTCATCCATATTACGCGCGTGGGTGTAATTTGCTCCCTCGAGAGTATGTATTTGCTCTCGTGAGATCTGTATTTGTTCACGCCCCTTCTGTATTTGTCCACGCCCGTTATGGAATCGTTTTATCTCCATACTGCTAGACTTCCTGACCGGGAGACCACAGACAGTGCGGGTCGGGAGTAACACATCTAGCACCATCACATTGAACACAGGGGCCCCACAAGGATGTGTGCTGAGCCCCCTTCTATTCACCCTGCTAACACACGACTGCACACCATCGTACAGCTCCAACCACTTCATCAAGTTTGCGGACGACACAACAGTGGTGGGTCTCATCAGCAACAACGATGAGACGGACTACAGGAACGAGGTGAGCCGCCTGGCCTTGTGGTGCGGACACAACAATCTCACTCTCAACGTGGAGAAGACAAAGGAGATTGTTGTGGACTTCAGGAAGAAGGATGCCCAACATGCCCCTCTGACCATCAACAGCACCGCAGTGGAGAGAGTAGACAGCACCAAGTTCCTGGGAGTGCACGTCTCAAAGGACCTGTCCTGGAGCAGGAACACTGCAGCACTGGCAAAGAAGGCTCACCAGCGTCTCTACTTTCTCCGCAAGCTGAAAAGGGCTGGAGCTTCAACCCCCATCATGAGCACCTTCTACAGAGGTGCCATAGAAAGTGTCCTGACCAGCTGCATCACTGTGTGGTTTGGTGCATGTACTGCATCCTGCCGCAAGAGCCTCCAGCGCATTGTGAGAGCAGCTGAGAAGATCGTGGGCACCTCCTTGCCCTCACTGCAGGACTTACACAGCAAACGCCTCACTCGGAAAGCCCACTGCATGGCAGGTGATCCCACACACCCACTACACAGCTGCTTCAGACTGCTGCCATCAGGAAGGAGACTGAGGAGTCTCCAGGCTCGAACCAGCAGACTGAGAGACAGCTCTGTTCATCAGGCAGTCAGAATGCTAAACACTCTGCCTGCTCTGCCCCCCCTCCCATTTGAACTGCCTTAACACTAAAACTTTCTCACACATTACCACACAACACAAAGATTTTAACACTGGACTCTGTGTCATCAAACGGGTTATTCACTAAACTCTCGGTCATGTGCTCATACAGTTTGCACTACTTCTCATACTTGCACTAATGTTTGTATTACATCACTGCCTATAATCATAATACTGTTTACATTCTCTGTTTACATTTATTAATACTGTTTACTTTTATTACTACTGCTTACATGTAATTACTACTGTTTACATTTACACTACTCTAATATCTACACCACTGCTGATACATATACAGTGTGCTCTGAACGGTCTTATTTAGGGATGCCCAATGTGCCTTACTGCATATGCCACTTTTTGCCTCTATAACAACATCAACTACTACCTCATACATATACTGTGTACATTAACTCATACGCTGCTTTGCCACTTTGCAAATGTCAATGCTAGAAACCTTTAGTTTATTTTAGTTATACTTTTTATACTCTTTTTTTATACTAGTATGCAAAAACTCAGGACAGTATTATGTTCATTAAATGTTTAATGTTTTAGTTTTAGAGTTGGTGTAAATTTTCATACTCTTATACCACTATGCAAAAACTCAGGACAGTGTTAGTTTTACTATTTTATGCTTATGTCTATTATTATATGTTTCAGTGTTTCAATGTTTAGATGTTTACTGTTGCACCGAGGGACTGAGAGAAACGCAATTTCGGTCCTGTGTATGTCCTGTACAGTACATATTGCAGATCTGACAATAAAGTTGACTTTGACTTTGACTNATATATATATAGGTTTGTTTGCAAAAACAAACATAGTTGAACACAAGATACTGTATTTATGTTGAGCCATTTTATGAAAAGTTAAAAAATCATGTACGTAACAAATCTGTCATTAAATAATACAAATACATGTGTGTTGTTATACTGTACAGTATAACATACACTGTGTGTATGTTATACTGTACAGTATATACATGATACACACACACATTGTATTAATATACCGGTACATAATATTTGAACACTGCAACATTGTCAGATTAGAACTATCAGTTTGTTTTGATTTTAGGTCCCCTGTTACTCTCATGTGAATAAAGCAGTGGGATAATGTCTGTACAGAAAATATTCTATAACACAAGTTCATCTTTTGGGTATTACTACTGTTCTGGAAGTTGGAAATGTCTTAATAATTTAGTTTGAAAATGAAGAAAAAAGAAAACTTCCACAGTTTTGATCTATCTGTATTTTATTTTGAAGGAGAATTTTGAGTTGGCAGTGCATTGTGGGGTAGCAGCAGTTATAGTTATATATTATATATAGTTATATATTGAAGCTCTTGGCCCTGACCTCTCTGGATGGTTTTCAGAATCTGTTGGAATCCTGGCAAAACCAATGCAGATATGTTCCTGTCTTTGATATTTTTTTGTACATCTACCTTGTAATGTTTTTGCAACTTTTTCTTTCCTTTTGTTTATTGTAATATATTTGTATCATTGATGTTCATCATTCTTTAGTTTGTAGCAGGTCGCTTTCGTAAATGAGCCCTCGAAGCTCAATAAGATTTACCTGACTAAATAAAGGTTGAATGAATGAATAGTTAGGAAAACGTTTTTGCAGAGAGAAAGCCTGTCTGTTAATGTATAAATTTCACCTCTTGAGTCATCAATCTTTTCTTTCACCTCCAAAAGCAATGGCTGTAAGTTCGCCATCTTATTTTAATTTGTTAAAAAAAATCTGTATGCCTCTTTTAACTGTCTATTGTTGTCACTGTTGTCATCATTCTTTGTTTGTAGCCAGGTCTCTCTTGTAAATGAGTCCTCGAGGCTCAATGAGATGCATAAATAAAGGTTGAATGAAACGTGCAGTTAAAAAGTTTACATGAAGATTCCTTTTAGAAATATATTTGATTGAAATGTATTTTATATTTAGCAAAAAATAGTACTTCATAAAGTGCAACAAAATATATTTTATAACAATGTACTTGAAGTACATTTAGATAAATCTATTTATTTAACAAGAAAGTTCATTCTCAATAGTCCAGAGGTATCTATTTACAGTATTTTACATTTTCAGGTTCAGGAAGTGTTACACCCAATCACAGAGGACAGGAAGACTGCAGCCAATCATGTGTCGTGGTCTGGATCCTCCCACCGGCTGCCAAAAGTCTGAACCGTGAGCGAGAGGGAGAGTCTGTCAGTAGATACATTTTGCACGCGAGAGCATGTAGTTGTCCTCTGAGCGCACGTGCGCGCGCTTGGATCTCTTTTTTACGCTCGCGCTCATCCCCATTGCGCGCGCAGGGCTGATTTGCGCTCGCACGAGAGTAATTTGCTCCCTCGAGGCATGTATTTGCTCTCGCGAGATCTGTATTTGTTCACGCCCCTTCTGTATTTGTCCACGCCCATTTCGTCATCGTCCTGTCTCCATATATATGCCACGGACTTCCTTTTTAGCACTTCCGCATTCATGGGCCAGAGGGCGCACTTCCGGTTCACAGCCACAGAATGGCGATCTTTACACAATCTGCAGGACTTGCCGACAGTCAATGTGTACAGAATTATTCAGACCTTTGTCTAAAGCGCACATCTAAGAAAGACAAAGGATTAAAGCTTTATGTGTCCAACTACATAAATAACTCTGAAGGTAAGTCTGTATTTGTTTTCAGTTCACCAAACTGCATCATGTAGGCTAACACAGCTAACATAGTTAACCCTTGCTAAATTGTTGAGTAAACGTGTTTTGTCTGTACATTTCTGATTTAACACAAATGTTTAGTTTCAAACAAGGAGGCAGGAGAAGTCAGGGCTGAGTGTTTACAGTCCATGAGGAGCAGCAGAAGCCCCACTGTTTGAGTCAAAGCCACCTGACAGTTCAGTTTCAAACAAGGAGGCAGGAGATTTAGACCAGATTTAGAAACAAAAGTTATTTTAATTTAATTATTTTAATTCAAGTTTGTGTACAAAACTTGAGTTGAAGTTAAATATCAGACAATATAAACTCTTTATATTCAACACATATCTGCTATATGGTTTTGTGAATCTCACTGTTTATAGCAGCTCTTAATAAGAGATGTTTTCTTTCACTGGACAGGACACCGTAGTGATGATGATGAGGAGGGAGCCAGCTGGTCCAGCCTGGATGTTTGTGAGCCGAGATCGGATCCAAACACTCTCCACTGATGACGAAGGACATGTGATCCATGTGGATGGTTGAACAGAAGAGCTGCTTCATCACTTACCTTTGTCTGACTGATTAATGTTTTTAAATCTCCATTAGCTGTCGAGGAAGCTGTGACTTAAAGTCAGAAGCTGTAATGCTATAAACTGTTTAAATCTTGTGCCTCAAACGTTTTCTACAGTAATGTAACATCATCATCAAATTTGTTTTTAATAAACTGGCTAAAATAAAACTGAACTCTAAGCCTGTCTTAAATCAACATACACATTTTTTTGGGTGATAATATGAAGACAAAGTCAGAATGTTTTGAACATTTTATTTTCTTACAAGTAGTAAGTAGTGTGACTGTAGTGTCAGGGTACAGTAGTCCTGAAGTATGCAGGTAGATTTTTATGCATCTGCTCTTCAGGTATCGGGTCCTAATTGAGCCGAGTACTGTCAAAAAGTTGCAGTGATAATCCGCCTGACCGTGGACTGATGGACACCGTACCGGTCAGCAAGGTCCCGTTGCTTTCATCCAAGGTCAAGGTCATTTAAGAACAGGAAGAACTCAACGGGCTGCAGGATATTGGTTGACGGGGTGGTGTGGATAAATAATCAATAAATAACACTGAACAACTGGTAATAACTAATAATTCAATCTCAATGTCACTACTTGTGCAATAACCTGTCACACAACCTGTGTAATGTTGATTATGTGTAGTGTATATATATATATATATATATAACTATGTGCATGTTAGCTTGTACTGTATTACTAGTTTGAAATACTTACAGTAGTTCATTCAAATTCATCCTGCTGCATCATTACTGTATATCCAACCATGTTTACTGTCTCTCTTCAGGACTTTGTGAATATTATAATTACTTTTTCACTTTGCATGCTTTTAGTATAGTTTGATTTTTAGCAAGTCAAATCTGCTCTTCTCATCCTGAGCACTTCATTGTACTGTTAACTCTGTGTTAACCTGTATATGACAAATAAACACAACTTGAACTTGATGGGGAGTTCCTCTCATCTCATTCTTGGTGAACACCGACCATGAATGGCAGAGCAGCGCAGTCATGGGTCAGAAACACATCAGGAGGTCAGATGATGCAAACCTGAAAAAACAAAAAAGTGTTCATATTTACCTACATAACGTAAAAAACCAAACAGAGAACTCTTTATGAGAGTTATGCTTTAAAATAAATAATTACATCTCAGGAAATAAAAGTTTAATTGAAGTGAAACAGTTCTGGTTTCATATTAAAGGAAACTGCAGAGAATATTTCAGAGGTGTAACAGCCCTGAAGTTACTAGGAGTTTACAAACATATTTACAGATTAGAAAACTGTTAAAATCTGAATATTATTTTAAAAGTATGTAGTTACAAACTTTTATTAAATCACTCATCATGACTCCAACATTAAATCTACAAGTGCAGGATGTGGAGTCGAGTCATATTCATGTTTCTTACTGAGCTGCAGCTGTGTTCTCCTCCTCGCTGTCCTCTCTGCTTCTCTCCCAAAGCCCCGGTCATGGAAGGGAAGGGAAATTATTCCACTGGAACAATGCAGGTACAGCTCATTTTTAACCACTGTTTGATGCTGGCTCTTGAATATTCTGAGGTTTAAAACGCCAGCTACAACCGAGTGTTAGCTTTAAGGCTAACTCGGTTAGCCACGAACTCTGGCATTAAAATATAAAAAACTAAGCGCTCTATTGTACCTGCTATTCACTGGACACAACGGCACACAACAAATCTCTCTTGTTGTACCAGTAGCTCGCAGATAATTTACCTTTTGTGTCTTTTACATGGTCTAGTTCTAGAAGCTACCGCTAAAAACAACTGCTGTCGACCAGAACCGGAAGTGTAGCGTAGAGCCCAGATTTTAACGGAAGTACGTCACCACTACCCGTGGCATATACCCTAATGCTCCCTCGAGGCATGTATTTGCTCTCGTGAGATCTGTATTTGTTCACGCCCCTTATGTATTTGTCCACGCCCATTTTGCCATCGTCCTGTCTCCATAGATTGTTTTCTCCTGACCAGGGGACAGGATGTTTGTGAGTTATTCAGGAGAAAGATGAGGGTACAATATCAGCTGGGCTTAATTTAACAGCAAAAGCAACAACAACAAAAATCACCTAAAACTGGCACTATATGTAGAAATGTATTAAAGACAGTGAATAAATAAATTATAGACATATTGTTCCTATGAGTGTAATACTTATGATGATATTCTGCTTTGCACATTACTTTGAAAAGGAAAACTATTACTGTAGATTTATCGCTGGTACCTTTACTGTTCTAGAAAGGAGGAAACATCAGTCCATTAGATACTATAAAACCCCAGAAAAAAAAGTACATGGTTGTAAGTATGTGGTACTTAATACTTTAGTTTTTATCATTGCTCTAAACATTGTAGCAAATCACCAAAGTTCAGCATTAATCCAGGTATAAATCCAACAATGTTCAGTCAGGTCACCTGGACGGTTTCTTTTGTTGCTGTGACATTTCGTCCTTCATCCAAAGGACTTCTTCAGTCTGAGGTGTCACCAAACCAAACTGAATCCCACTAAGAGTTCACCTCCAGAGTGGGAAAACAACAGTTTGCTGGTGATAAGATGGCCTCCAGACCTGACTGAACATTGTTAGATTTATACATGGATTAGTGAGCATGAACTTTGGTGATTTGAACCATTTTGGAATGGTCTGCCTTGGAGGAGTCGACGGGGTTGGAGGTCATCTTATCACCAGCAAACTGGTGTTTTCCACTCTGGGAGTGAGCTGTTTGCGGGACTCAGTTAGGTTTGGTGGGCTCCTCGGACTGAAGAAGTCCTTTGGATGAAGGACGAAACGTCACGGCAACAAAAGAAACCGTCCAGTTGACCTGACTGAACATTGTTGGATCGTAGCAAACGATTTCAGGTCTGGGTGTTCAAAACTATCCCAGCTACTCATGTCAAAGCATCACCTACCATCAGGTGTTGTGGTTCTTGATGTGCTAAGAGCAGATTTACGGAGAGGAGTACTATATGTTCAGACTGGGCCAGATGTGGCAGCTGTTTAGCTCCGTAGCCCAGCTCGATATTTGATGGATTAAATAGAAAACATGGTTCTTTTTACAGTAATATATTTGGATGCAGGATTTTGTTTTGTGTTCCAGTTTGCATTTCATCATCACTGTGTGTGTGTTTCATCCAGGGGCCAGCCTTCACGTGGCAGACAGCCGTTACTTTTGGTTCCACCACAGTGAGGGGGACACCATGACGGTTCAGAACCCACGAGACATGGACCTCTGCTCGGCATTATGGGCCGTCGTTGCGTATGTGGTGGCTGACCTGCAGGACATGCTGCCAAGATAGCATGTGGATTCATGGATTTAAGTTGTTCCCCAACACTTAAATCTAACTTTTTTTAAATACTGTAAAATACAGTGGCTGCTGTTTGAAGTTCAGTATGACCGTTAATACTGTATATCTGGAGACTCCAAACCCAGTATAAAAAGGTTGATATAACCAAACTATGATTGTTTTTATACCATACTGACTTAAACATGAAGAACTGCATATTTTTTCATGTACTGTATAAGTAATAGTATAACAGATGAAAAATGTGTGTGTGAGATACAGGATAAAAATTTAAATACACTAATGACAAATGATCGTTCAAAGCCAAATAATGGCCTCACACAGAAGAATACTGTATGCAGTAAGAAAAGGAAACACTGTCCTGAGGTTTTATTCTTTCCTAATGCTACTTTTAATGTTTACTGTTTTAAGTTTCACATTGTTTTATCCACATTTTGTCTTTGCTTTATTTTAAAATGTACTATTACTGTAAAATGTGACCTTTAAATACCAATGCATGATTAAAGGATTAATTGTTCTACAGTTTCAGACATCAGTTTCTCCCCTCCACCGTAATTACTTCAATTCCGGTCAACACAGAATTTCTTGGAAGTGAAAAGATGAGACTAAGATCTCAACTGAGACATTAAGCAAATAGAAAGCAGAATAAAAATAAAAAATAAAGGAAAAAGGCTTGAGAAATCAACTTTAGTACAAAAAAGGAAGTGAGATGAATCATTAAGTCATAGACTGATTCAGACATGCTCAGATACAGTAACTGTCACTAACTTTGGGGGAATTTATTTCTATAATTCATTACTCAGTTTGCGACCCCGCCTATAAAACGTCATCCCTAAACTGACCTTTAACCTTCCACTCTGAACCTGAAAAGGATCTGCTAACTTAGTTTTGGAGACATAAAATCAGGACTGATGCTGCAGTCAGTCCATCCTCAAGTGGGCTCAGGTTCATCACAGAACAGCTGGACTACATCTGCCTTCTGTAACTCTTTTAGCTGCAGAACTGACATAAACATAAAGCATTCTTTGTTTATAACATATGTGTGGCTTAAGCTTACAAACTTTGATTTACTAATTTTATTCACACGTTTTTAAAATGACTATACATTTACTGACAAATCTGAGGTCAGGTTTTCTTCAAACAAATGACACAGAACAAGAGTTTTTGTTTTTTCAAATAGAGCTCGCCTCGTCTTTATTGGTCAAGCTCGAGAAAACAGAAAAGGTTCAAATTCTGAGGTTTGCTGTAATTTAGCTTTAGCAGTTTCTGCAGCTGTTCTGTGGCTCAGCAGCTGAACAGTTTGGGAACTTTTTGTGTAGACTGCCATCTTGTGGGAAAAACAAAAAATATAACTCCTGATTTCCCTTAAAGCTAATACTGTATATGTAACTTTTCTAACAATATATTTTTAACATATTTCTTCACTCTGTCACTAGATTGATGTTAGAGAGGTAATCTCTGAAAAAAACTTTAAAAAAAATATTGTCCCCTTGCTTCTCCAGGTGGTAAATAAGCATTTCTAAAAAGAAAAAGTGACCCGCCATTTTCCAGCCAATAAAAACAAAGTTTGTAACCAGCCAATAAAAACAGAGCTTGAATTTGAATTTCAACAGACCACAAGGGGGCAGAGCCATATATGGCTCTGAGGGGGAGGGATCAGAATGCTTTGCCTGTTGAAATTTTTTCTAAGTGCTGATGTTCTACAGAAAATGCAGACTTCACCTTTAAGTTGGTGTTCATTTGCTCAAGGTAAATAGATAAAGATTAGTTGTAATTTACAAATGTTTTATTATCATACACCTTTTATTACATGTTTATACAGATTTTTTTTTTCCCCCTTTTGGCCAAGAATCTAACAGTTTTATTTCAGGTACATTTTTACGAGAATGTGTGCAAGCTAACAAAGAACATTTATGTAATCTGAGTTCAATATTGTGAAATAGAACAGAAACAAACATGACTCAATACATTTCCAAATGTGAATCCAGTTCAACAGCTGACGTGCTCATGTGGCCACTGGTCTTCTGGAGTTGAAGACCTTTATTCCGTTTTGTGTCGACGATCGAGCGTGTTTGGTTAGGAGGGCTCCAGTTGTCTGTTTCTCTCCACATAGGTCTCTGAATGAGGAAAAAAGGGGAAAAGCCTAAAATCAGAGATGGGGGACACCCTGGACGTGTCTCCAGTCCATCACAGGGACACAGAGAGACAAACAACCATTCACTCTCTCACTTACTGTACAACTAAGGACAATTTATAGTTAGCAGTAGCGAAATTGCAGTTCATGCGAAAATGCAGTGTGAGTGCTTATTGCTGAAGATCTTGTTAAAAACAGCTGAAATTAGCTTAAAAATGCTGAATTGTAGCTAAAATTAAAGAACAAGCCTTAAAGCAGAAAGAACACATTTTTGCTGAATTGGGTTAAATGAGCAGAAATGAGCACAATAATTAGGAAATTAGCTTAAAAAAGCTGAAATTAGCAAAAACAAAACGGCTGAAAAGGCAGAAATAAGCAGAAGAATGCGGAAAAAGCTGAAATTAGCTACAACGTGCTAAAAATGTAGCTGAAAATATAGACTCTCAGACTCAGATCCTCCCGCGCTCGAGAGCGCATTGGGCGGCAAGCTGTTTCCACTGATCTCTGTCCTTGGCGATCACCTCCACCGTGCTCGGGTCAAAGCCTTGTACTTTCAGGTCTTTCTCAAAGGATCGTCTCCACGTCAGTTTGGGTCTGCCTTTCTTTCCGTTTCCTTGTGGTTTCCAGTTGAAGGCAATCTTTGGTAGTCTCTGTGCTTCCATTCTCAATACATGTCCCGCAAACTTGAGCTTCCTTAGCTTGATTGTTTGGCTCATGGGTATGGTATGTGTCCTGCGATAGACTTCTACGTTTGTAATCCGATCTAGGTATGTAATCTTCAGTATCTTCCGCAGGCATCTTTGTTGGAATGCATCCAATTTCTTAGCCATCTTTACTGACATCTTCCACGTCTCACTGGCATACAAGGCTGTGGGGATAACCAAATCCGTAACCACTGCTTGCAGCAGTCTGACCTTAAGATTCGTGGATATGGATTTACTTGCCCATATTGATATATGGGCAAGTAAATATAGAACAAGCTTAAATTAGCAGAAGAAAGCAGAAAGAACAGGTTTGCTCAATTAGGCTGAAAGAAAAAGAAATGAGTACTGTACAAAGAAGTGGAAATTATATGAAAAAAGTTGAAATTAGCAAAAAACAGCTGAAAAGTAGCTAAAAAAGCAGAAAGAAGCTTAAGCTAACAGAAGGAAGTGGAGAGAGAACATTTTTGCTGAATTAGTTGAAATGAGTGCAAAAAATGTGGAATTAGCTGACAAAGCTAAAATTAGCATAAAACAGCTAAATAGTAGTTGAAAGCAGAAAAAGCTGAAACTTGCAAAAATAAGCTGAAATTAGCAGAAAATAGTTAGAAGAAGCACAAAAATGTGGTAGTTAGCAGAAATAATCTGAAAGAAGCACAAAACAGCTGAAAAAAACTGCTGAAATTAGCTGGAAAAAAAGCTTTCATTTGCGGGAGGAAGCTGAAAGAAGCTGAACCAGAACAAAATGTGAAAGGAGCAGTAAAAGGTTGTAACCAGATATAAAGATTTGAAGGATGTAAAATGAGCTCAATTAATTTCCTATGAGAAAAAAATGGCAGAAAAGGCTAAATATTTAAAAAAAGCTAAAGTTGCAGCAATACCAAAAGTCATAGCAGGATTGTCCTGAAAGAGCTGAACATACAATTTGTTGAAATAACTTGAATACTGCGGGACGAGAAGCGTACAGAAGAAAAATGGATCACAACAGTGTGAATGCTTCGTAAACATTATTGTGCATGTTTTTGGTCTGTGGGAGGAAACCGGAGCAACAGTACGGTATCTGGTTATAAAACAGAAAGCACCAACTTTATGTACGGTGTAATGTCCTCTTCTGTCCATTTCTCTCGGAGTGTGAAGAGGTAGTTGAAGCGCTCCAGCGTGTCCTCTGGGAGGTCTTCCACCTGCAGCAGACTGATGGTTTCTGGGTGGGAGGTGCGGTCCACCAGAGCAACGCCCTGGAAGATTCACAAAGCCAGGTCAGGTTCAGGAAGCTGAACTGCCTCAAATACAACAACGTGCAGAATGAGTAGGAATAATGGTTTGATTAAAACTAGCACAGGGGGGCTTATTAGATTTTTTTTTTATTGCTAAACACCAACCACCTGACAAAAATACATCCTGAACTGGTATCTGTCTTCCAACCAGAATCACCTTTAGCTGGTCCAGTCTTGTACTCATGCCCTCTGGGACGCTCTGCTGCCAGACTTCCTGAAACTCCTTCAGGTTGAACTTGACAGCCTTCTGCAGCAGCATCAGGGCCAGGGCCAGACAGACCTTATCCTCGTGCAGCGCACAAAACACCTCGTCTGTGTGGAGGGACGAGGATCGTTTGGTTTTAGAACTGACATTTTCAATAATGTTATGATCAGATTTGTTTTTTTTACCGTTTTCAGTGAAGCGTTTTCCGTAGCAGCTCAGACAGTGCTCGATCAGCTCTCTGTGAGTCAGAAAGAGAATATTGGGGGTGTTACTCGTGAAACTTCTCTGTCTACTCCAAGTGGAGTTGCAAAGGGGTGGAAAAGTTCAGGTACATTTCAGGAAATTTTCCATGAACATTCAGTTGAGAAATTTGGGAAATACAGGTACTGTATTCCAAACTTTTCATGGGAACTGGTGGAAATAAATTAAATTGCCAGTAATTAAACAAACTACCATATCAAACAGAAATGTAAACATTTTGTTTTGTCAAAGTCGCATGAAGAGTTTGACCCATAGTTTATGAAAGTAATAAATTTAACAATTTACTTTGCACATACTGACATCACTAATACCATACCATACCAGCTTTATTTATAGAACAATTTAAACACCCAATGGACCAAAGTGCTGTACAGTACACATAATAAATCAATCATACAGTCAGACAATAAAGAATGATTGAAATAATTAAAAGTCAACATTTCAGATCCCGGACGAGCCCCCATTAACATGTTACGTCCACCAAAAACAAAACATATTAATGAGAACACTGACTCAAAACATAAGGGTTCAAACATTAAATTTATTAAAAAACAGGCTTCCTGCAGGGAAAAAAGAAGATGAGTAAGAACCTCTAATTTCCGTGTCCACCAGAAAGACACACACACAAAAAATCCAAAGTCTTAACAGAAAGCTGGACCTGATGAGCCTGTCAAACAAAAAAATGGTACCGCAGTGGGCCAACCCTATACAGGGCTGTCGAAGCCACTGCTTGTACCGGACTAAGACTACAAAAACAAAAAAAACACCTATTGTAAAAGAAAAGCGAAAACAGGAAAACCGGTCCCACCAGGCCAAAGTTACAACACAAATATAGACAAAAGTTAACAAAAATGACAATTTCCTGCAAACGAAGCCCCCAAAAATCCAAGGGCGGCCAGAGAGCAGTCAACACAAAATGGGCCAAAAAAAAAAGAGGGCGTCTGAGCAAGGGGGAGAAGCTCCCGAAGGCCAGCCTATTTATGGGTGGGCGGAGCACGCCACATCTTAAAACAATTAAAGGTTTATTAGCTAACCTCAAACCCAAAATGTCCAAAGGACAAATAATAACAATACTGTGCCTCAGTCACATAACAGTGTCAAAGACCAGGGAGAAGAGATGGGTTTTAAGAAGGGATTTAAAAACAGACAGGGAAGAGGCCTGTCTGATGTTCAAGGGAAGGTCGTTCCACAGTTTAGGAGCTGCCACAGCAAAAGCACGGTCTCCTCTGAGCTTACGCTTTGTGTTCGGCACATTCAAGAGCAACTGATTAGCTGACCTGAAGGATCGAGAGGGTGTGTATGGATGTAGCAACTCGGACAGATAGGGCGGGGCAAGTCTATTAAGAGTTTTAAGCAAATACAAATTTAAAATGAATCCTGGAATGTACAGGCAGCCTGTGCAGCCTGTGCAGGGAGGCTAGAAATGTGGTCAAACTTTCGTGTGCCAGTTAAAAGCCTTGCAGCAGCGTTCTGTACCCTCTGAAGCTGAGAGATACATGAATCACTGATTCCTGTATAGAGTGCGTAACAGTAATCCAGCCGAGTTGTCAGAAAGGCGTGGATTACTGTTTCGAAATGCTGCTGAGAAAGAATCGACTTTACTTTAGCCAGCTGCCTCAAATGGAAAAAAAAACTAGATTTAACAACTGCTCTGACGAGGAGTGGTACTTCTGATGACAGTACCGAGTCAGCAACACATTTATGAGAACAATGGATTATACACACCTCTACTGTTGTTTGTGTTGTTACAATCCTCTTCTTAAATTATGAAAACAACTTTTAACAAAATAATCACTTCAAATGTTTTCTCCCGTTTCACTAAATTTAATGACAGTAACTACATTTATGCACAAAAAAAATGACAAACTTCAGCCACAAAACACTAAACTAAACCATTTAGATGTTGTTTGATCCTTATTTAGGCTTTTTTTGGTAATTGTATCAATATAAAACAAAACTTTTTATGTTCATCTGTTCCTACAAGTCCTAGTGACAGCTTATCATTTTGTCGTAATATATACAGTTATAACATCTGGTTGTTTTAGTCAAGATTATGCTAAACTAGATTTTCCCAAACTATATTTAAAACTCATGTTCAGGACCAATTATATTATTTAAATTTATATTTAAATTCCAAGTCATTCCTTTTTATTACCATAAGTTCCCGTTTATTCCCATCATGGAAAGTTTTCCACTTTAAAAATCCCCAGAATTTTTTTCACCCTAATTTAAAGTGATCATGGACGTGACAGTTTATTCATAAACCGTTGCTTTGACCTTTTAGTTACTTTATCCAGTCATGTGAAAACAATCAACGGTGTGAAACATTTCTTACATCTCTAGAGGTGAACTTCAGTAGACTGAACTTACTTTGGCTCCAGAGGAGCCAGCTCCTCCAGACTGGTTTGAAGGGGGATCTTGCTGAAGGACCATGACTCGGAGTCCACCAGCTGAGTCACGTGACCGAGCAGCTTCATCTCGTAGTCAAAGTCGAGCACACGCCAGAACCCTGAAGGAAAGAAGAACACTCTACATCACTACTGGTCAAAAACACAGAACAAACCCTCCAGAGCTGGAATATGTCTCTGCAGAAATGACGTCACCGTCTATTTGACAGGCATGGATGGTCTCCAGGTGGTCCTTTATCTCCTCCTCACTGGCCTGGATCCTCTCCAGCAAATCCTGCATTGTGTACTGTGTCGACACAGCAAACCATATGTTTATATAACTACAAGAATGTTTTATAGAAATAAAGTCAAAAAGTCTTCAACACAAAATGTTCACCCTGTTCTCTGTGACCTCCACTTGTCCCTCTAATGCGGGGCCTTCATATGGATTTTCCATCAAAAGCTTCTTCAGCTTCTTCACTTTTGGCCGCTGTTTTCTCAGTTCCCAGTAGCTGCTGCAAAACCCCCAGATCTAACAAAAACACGATGCATGATTGCACTTTATGCTTGTACAGTGTGTTCAATCACCCCCAACACATCGATGACAGGGAGATAAATGTGTGTTTGACTTCCACACCTGTGCGTGCTCCACATGGAGCCTGTCCTGACCGCTCGTCGGCCGGTCTGCTGTGTTGCATTTGGGTACGAACAGCAGCAGGTTAGACGTGTCGGCTACTTTTAGATCGTAGGTCTTGTTTCTGCTGCAAAGTACCGCACGCTCATCTTTATCCCCCCGTATTACAAGACTGGGGAAGAGGAAAGTTAAGAGAAGTTACAATGTATCACTTGCATGCACATATTTCAAACCAGCTATTATGATGCTAATACTTACACATTTATCTCAACAACCTTATAAGTTTATTTTAAGTGCAGATACTACAATATTTAGGTGCCATATAACCTATAAATATTAGTAGTACCAATATAGATAAATTACAATCTGGCCTTCCCACTTTTTGAAAGCACATTTAAGACATGTGACATGTTGAAAGTGTGTGGAGGTAGGCCTGTATGAAATAAAATGACCATTGAGGAGTACAGACATGTCATGGGTGATGACTGGAGCCCTAAAATCTATAGTTGCTGTAGATTTTTACAGAAATTGGATTGTGCCATTATAAATACAGGTAGTCCCCGACTTACGAGCGCATCGACATACGAGGTTCCGGACTTACGAGCTGACTAACGAACAGTAAAGTTGTACAGAACATACAGAAAATACAGCACTGGTATGTGTTTTTAGATGAAAGTGTGTTAGCTAACAGTTTGTAAACAAGTTTCTGAGCATGTTTATGAACTAGTATGTACGTTTGTGTTGAAAAACGAGTGTTCGTAGTAGCGCTAGCATAAATTTTCCGACTTACGACCGAAAATCCGGACTTACGAGCGACACGTGTTTCGTGTTCCGACATACGAGATTTCATCTTACGAGCACCTCGCAGGAACGGAACTCGCTCGTAAGTCGGGGACTACCTGTACTGTTCTAATGAAACATGCTGATTTGATGTGTAGTTGCTTAATACAACTAACACTGTCTTTTTTTTTTTTTGGCTCAATTTTTTACCTCTGTGCTCTGCTGCCTTGTGGAACCCCACCCCAAGTAATTTTTAAACTTGTGAATGGAACTTTGAATATTATTGATTATCCTATTATTAAGTTTGGCTTGTTATGCTGCTGTAGGTTTAGACTATTAGAGGGCAAATTGACCCCATTTCCTTAAATTAATTGTTAAATTGAATAGTTTTCATTTGATGTTATTTCTATCTTAACATGTGATTCTGAACCTGCCATTGTGTATCTGTTCCTACCAAACCCAGCTGGTTGAAGCAGATGGCCGCTGGTCCTGAGCCTGGTTCCGATAAAGGTTTCTTCCTCATGAGGGAGTTTTTCTTTTCCACTGTCGCCTTCATGCTTGCTCAAGATGATAGTTTGTGATGGAGTTAAATTCAAAGCAGTCTGCTCCTCAGATAAATAATGTTAAATTATTACTTTTATATATGAATGTTTCTGTTCAGTGCCCTGAGACTTTTGTTGTGATTTAGTGCTATAAACTGAATTGAAATGGAATTGAATTAAAATTGATTACTACAATTCTGACACAAATGAAAACTAGTAAAAAATGATGAAACATTCCCATTAAATAAACTGATACAACCTTCCTAATTCAGTTTGTTGTATTTTATATTTGGTTCACATCAACATACGTTAAAAATCAGAGGTTCTCAAACTGGGGTCTGCGAGAAGTAGCTTAAGGGGCCTCAAAATAAATTAGTCAATTATTAGTTGTGTCATATCATAAAAAAAGTGTATAAACACACATAGGGACCAATTCTACAATACAACAAATATACCAAATAAATAAATAAATAACTCCCATGGCAATTTTGGGGTTAAAATGACAGTAAACAATTTTCAATCAGCATGAAGTTTATGATGAAGTCCCTGGATAATTTTCTCTGTAAGGGGTCCCCAGACCCTAGAAGTTCGAGAACTTCAGATCAACCAGGTAGTTTGACAGCTTTGTTTCAGAAGTCACGTTTAAAACATCCAGACCTTTTCAATAAAACAGTAACAGGACAAACTAGCCACCAGCAAACTATTCCCCACACACACACATATATATGTCGTTAAGCACATTTGTCCCCAATGAGAGCAGCTCACGTGTGTCCAGCCTCGATGAGTGTGCACAGGGTGTCGTCCAGCTCCATGAGGCAGTAGTCTGCAGAGGACACGTTGTCACTGAACGACAAGCAGCGGACTGCCGGCTGTAGATCTTCCTCTTTCAGCTTGGCGATCTCCAGCGTGGCCCGCACCTCTTCCAACGTCCTCATGTTGTGTCAGTGCTTTAAAACCAACACAAACAGGCTGAAGTCAAATAATAAATATGACTCGAACATACGTTTTCTATCAAAATTCCGCGCGCTCTCTCGCTTCCGTTGCGGAAAGGAAATGAGGTAACGACTTCTCATGCGCGACGTCAAAGTGCGACCCGGAGAGTTTGTTGTTCGATTTATTCTGCCATAAAAATACATTAAGCTCGTCACTGGGTTTTTATTTAAACCTAAATAAAATTGACCATATATATATGTAAAATTCTGTGTGTCGCATTGTACTGGGGAAATGCAGGTTAGTTTGTAGTTTGTTTCGGAACTAGTAAGAAGCGTCTGTTTGTGTTCGACCGAGTGAAATTACTAGACGGACCGTCTCTCATGTTTTGGGGTCAAGTGTTTTAAGGCTGTGTTCGTCTTTAAAATGTCGAGTTTTTCCAGATCTGCTCAGGTAATTCACCCACGTTTTGTAGCTACATCTTTTGTTTGAGTTCATTTTTGAACATTTTGTAGGTTTGATAAAACGAGAGGTGTTTTCGTGTTTTGAACGGACGAAGGCTGCTAGCGGTTAGCTAAGTAACATACGAGCTCTGCCCATAAGAGCGTAAATATAAATAAATAAAATACCCTATTATTTTATTTTCTTGCTTGTAAGTTAAAAGTTGTATTTTTGTACCAAATTTGGCTGACTGTTGCGCAAATTCACACGTCAAATTTAACTTTTAGCCAGTAATACAACTTACAAACTGAAACCATGTACATGTATTAACTTCTTTTAATGCGCTTTTATTTTTTTAAATTATGTATTAAGATAATTATTACTTAATTTTATTATACTGTAGTATGACCTAATACATACATATTTGGGATGTTTACTGCAACATATACAGTACACCTCGCTATTTAAAAATCATCAAATTTTATATTAAACTACAAACAGCACCCTTCTACTATTTGACTTTTTTTAAATTATAAAGCAAATAAATACAAATGAATTTACATGTGACTTAAAAAAACTGGGAGCTGGTCCTATGGACTAGAAGATGCTTATTTCATGGTCTACTAAAAAAATAAAAATAAAATATAAATATACAGTATATA
>JBBPBX010006155.1:25060-37369 GCA_038048925.1 Garcialebias charrua
ATATATATATATATATAAACTTCAGAAAAACAACTCATCACAGCAAACATTTGCTGATGAATAAACAGTGCCTCCAAAAGCCACATCTAAAGGTCCACTTTTTCAGTTTGATGCAATATTTTTAACAATAAACCTCACACAAAAAAAGTACATTAAAATAGTTTTGTCAGAATTTCACAGAGACTAAAGTAAATGTGACTAAAAATAATAATAGACCCATTACTTTTATTATCTCGGCCTTTTTTCTCTCACTGGAATGCATAACAATTTGTTTGATATTCTAACGAAAATAAGATTATAATTTTTTTTATTTTATTCTGGCTTTTCCACAACACAAACCAAAGCTTATTACTGCATGTCATTTTGTTGCAGCAAATATTATTATTCTCCACTTCATTTATGTATTTATTTTTAGTCATGTGAGATAAGTTCAGCAAGGGAAAGCAGCCTTTTCTGCTTTGCTATTTTAATTAATAAAAAAAAAGTTTGCTTCCTTTTTTGATTATCTATTGGTGTCATTGTTGTCCACTGTTGTCATCACTCTGTTAAAATTCAGGTCTCTTGTGTAAATGAGTCCCTGTGGCTCAATGGGACTAACCTGTATAAATAAAGGTTGAATGAAAATGTGTATATATATATATTTGAGATCTTGCCCACCTTTATTTATAGACAGGTCTTGCCTTATGTGACTGTCAACCTGTATTACATTTGCCAGGTCTTTAACTTCTTTTTGGTGTTCTGTTACACCTCAAACGTCTTAAATCAACGGTTATTCACAGCACCTACAGGGTCTCGTTTTTATTATATTTTATGGTCCCAACCTTGTTCTGTTATTCAGTTTTCTTCACTTTTTCTTCCCTCAGCAATGGGCGACCTTCGCCCGCTCCTGGTTCGTCATTGATGCCAGAATGCAGCCGCCCGGCAGAGTCGCAAGCATCTGTAGCACAAGACTACAGGGAAAACACAAGCCTATCTATCATGCCCGGAGTGAGTTCAACATGCAACATGAACCGAAAAGCATTTAAAACTTTTACACAACTCTTACATGCCATAAGCACTAATGTTTTTCCTGTTAGGTGTTTCCACTCAAGCGTTTAAGTAGGTTGCTGCAGTAACAAAACTGCCACAAGATGGCAGCAGAGGACTAACTTAAAAAAATATTTTTCTCATCGAAAGTACAATTATTTAGTGAATTTCTGGTATTCTAAAATGTATGTCTAAAAATATTGTTTTTGTTTTAGATAGTTAAACCTTTTCAATTTAATGTTTATTTTATTTTTTAATTTGAAACAAATGTTTTGACTGGTTTTTATTGACCCTAAATAAAATCTATGAGTTTTTACTCTTGTAGTGCAATCTAAGCAGATCAGTTTGCACATACCGGTACGCAAGTGTGGACTAAAATCTTCCCTTAAACTCTTCAGAAAAGCTTGTCTAAAAGTTTGTGAGTACATGTAAGCTAGTTACTAAAGTAGCTGTGGATCAGCAGAGAGTTAGGGGGCTTTCGTGTCAGAGAGTTGGTAGTTTGATTCCCTGTTCTCAGCTTCACATGTTCTACATTGTCTTCTACTGAACGTGTGTGACTGTACTGATAAAATTACTGTAAATATAAAGTCATATACGTAATTAGAAGCTTTCAATGACTTCATGTAGTCTTCTGTAGAGCAATACTATTGTTTAAGTCAACAACATTAGAAATTATTTATCACTATTTCACTTTTTTTTAATACTTTTTGTTCTTGTTTAACTTGTTGTTTGTAATATGATTACAGGTGAATGTGGCGATCACGTTGTAGTTATAAACTCCAGACACATAGCGTTCTCCGGGAACAAATGGGAGCAGAAAGTCTATTCATCACACACAGGGTGAGTGTTTGGTTTGCTACTCCCTGACTAATAATTTATTTTTATATTTCCTTTGCCTCTTATGTTGGTGTCTTCAAAAAACAAAGAAACAATCCGTTTGTATTTATTTTTGTTTCAAGAAAACAAAGATACCACGATATGTTTTATCACTTACATCAATGGCATTATTTAATATTTTCTTGAAGTTAACAGTTTTTCTTTCCTCAAAGATATCCGGGTGGATTCAAACAAGTCACTGCTGCTCAGCTCCACCTAAAGGATCCAAAAGCCGTAAGCTGTGCCATTAAACTCTTCATTTTTTTATGTTTTCAAAATGAATTCTAAAATATTTTAAACATCAGTGTATGTATAGCCTGTACCACATAGTTTTCTTTATTTATGATTTATACTTCACACAAATACTAGTAATTTCCATGTGTGCCATAGACTGCCTGTAATCGGCTGTTTTCCTGGTTTGACACTTATCCTCCTCCACATGTGCTGCTTGTGTATATTGATGTCTGGAGCAGGGATTAGGTTGCAGTGGATTTGTGCAGGTAGTATGAACTGAGTTGACGATCAGTAAACAGAAGCGTAGTTTCATGCTGAGAACGCTCTACAGATGTGATGTTTGCTTTGTGGGGGTTGATGTTGAATTATAGAGAAGGTCAGAATAAGTTGCTCTGTGTTCGGGGATCAACAAATAAAATGGTCTAAGTGAGGAACTGCTACTGTATGAGGTTCGGTGTGGTGGAGAAGTATGTGAGGGTAGAACAGGTCATGTATAAGTACAGCGAGACAGTGGTGAGATGTGTAGTAGGAGGGATAGATGGGTTATGATCTGTAGTGAGAGTAGGGAGCAGGTGGAATAGAAAGGTGGAGGTATGCAGTGGAGAGAAGACTGAGTCAGAAGTAAGACAGAAATTGTGTGTCAATGAGTGGGAGACGGGTGTAGCAGTGAAGCTACACAGAGAAGAAGATGGATGAGTTTAGGAGATGAAGATGTTAAGATTTTTACTGGTAATGATGAAAATGGACAGGATTAGAAATGAGTAAATTAGAGGAACAACTCAAGTTGGGCAGAAAATACGACTAAGACGGATTGGACGTAGGCAGTGGAGGGATAGTGGCGATATTAATCAAAGGATGTTGAGTATTGAGCTGCCAGGGAGGAGGAGAGGAAGCTTTGTGATGTAGTGTAGGAGGATATGAAGACGGCTGGTGCCGGATGGCGTGAGATGGAGGCAGATGATCTGCTGTGGTGACATCTGAAGGGAGCAGCTAAAGGGAGGAGGATTTGTGCTGCTTGTTTTTTTTTTTAAACTCTGCGGTTGTGTTGTAAATTTATAGTTCTAACAGTTCTGTGTCTTCTGTTGAAAGAAACCTAATTATTGTTTTTGTAATATATGTTTGAATATGATAAATCTCCATCCATTTTCTTCATCCACTTTTCCTTTTCGGATCACGGCTTTGCTCCAGTAGTTACTTTTCAAGAGGCGGGGGACACCCCAGACAGGTCACAAGTCCATCACAGGGACACACAAACTATATTCACACTAAAGGTCCTAATGCTTATTTCCACGTTTTTGCTCAGATATGTGTGTGCAATGCCGTGCGTGCACGCAGTTGTTTACATTATAATTTAAATGCGACTGTCATCAGACTCCAGTGTCAACACTCGTGGTCCTGATGCAAAGACGTCACACCCATCATGCCTGGCCATGATTGTAAATTTGGATGCTACACGTGTCAGCTTGTGTGTATCGTTCTGAAATTGTTGCGCAATCAAGGTCAACTAGATGTTTATCTGCTGCATTTGTTTGTTCCCCTATTTACATTTGATCTTGTCTTTTACTGGCTACTCCAACATGAATTGCGCTTCTGGAATGGGATTGAGTGACACACTTTAAGCAAAATAAACTCAAATATTGGTGCCATCAGGCTAGTGTATGTAAAGTTGGAAACCAATGTTGGTATCACCTGTTGTTGTAGATTCTCAGGACATGGCAAATAAAAAAAGTTGAAGCAGCTGGACTTCTGTTGTGTAGATGAAGATGTAGCTTGTTCCAAGATTTAAACTGCCCAATGTTGGTCAATATTATCAACAATACATGGATGGATCAATCATCATTCCTTTACCTCACTGACATAAACGTTGGATGAAACGTGACAATACCGTTCAGACTGCAGGTTCTTTGAAAAACATTGGATATGTTCAAGTTCAAGAATCTTCATGATCTCTCGCCGATGTTTCTATACCTCCACTGGTGTGTCATCAGGTGCAGCTACCTTCCTCTTCTTCATCCTCTTTAACATTTTGTTCATTTGCAGGTTTAAAAAGTGTTAAAGCCTGCTGCAGGTTTCAGACATGAGTCCTGATGTTGGTTTAGTTAAAACAAGCTTTGGAGAGAAGAGAGGACAGAGGAGCGGTTCGTCAGCACTGCCTCTGTCCAACCTCTCAGTCCAGAAAACATCCCACGTTGTGAAAGCCTCCTTACATTACAAAACCTGGTTCCTTCTTACATGCAAACATAAGAAAAACACATAATATGTTTGAGGTTGCTATAGAAACTTCATTCTTTGAGTATCAGGGAGTTGACTATGTTTTTTTTCCTCTGCAGATCGTGAAGCTGGCAGTTTATGGCATGCTGCCCAAAAATTTGCACAGACGCTCAATGATGCAGCGATTACACATCTTTCCTGAGGATGTAAGTTCATTGGAGCCGCTACGCTGTGCTTTTAGACTACAGGAACATTCTTCATGCACGTTATAAGCTGAATGCATGCATGTTCTGAAGCTGTTCAACACAAACCAGACCGTCTCAGTGCTACCTGACCAGAATCACAAACTAACAGAGACGTGGTCACACTCTGGTGAGCTTAGTGGAGCGGCAGCTAGAGACTTCCACAGAGAGTTGTGTAAACAAGAACAGAGTTACAAACAAGCTAATAACAGTTTCACTTTTAAACCTGACCGCTTGAAACCTGCTTAAATATTTTTTGCCTAAAGTGGTTTTATTCTTGCTATTTCCAGTGAAGTAAATGGGTGCATCACACTGATGATTCATGTTACTTTAATTCTATGTTGGCAACAACATGGCCCAGATATTTACTGTCAGATGAAGTGTTACTAAACTGAGTGGCCTAATGAGATGATGCATTTAAACATTATTTCAGAGCAGACTGTCTGACTTGCAAAACACAATTGTGTGGTATTTGGATTACAAACAAAGACAGACAAATTAGCTACCATTCATAACAATAAAAGCAACAGTTTTTGAACATCTTTTAATTTAAAATTTTTTTTGTTTTTTAAGCTGTTTTTCATTCTCGTCAAAGGCAGACTTTTTATAGTATCGTTTTTTTCTGTACGTCCATACATACTTCTGATCCACATAAGATAATTTACCAAAACTTCATACACATATGCATCATCACCAGACAGCGTAACGTGTCTTGTGAACTATCCATCACCCCAGCTACAAGGTCAAGGTCACAAGTTCACATGTTCTACAAGGTCTTTGATTGCCTGGGCCATAATTTCTGATCTGCTCAAGATACTGTAATTTAATGAAACTTGATACACGTATGCATCATCACTAGGTAGGCCTGTCACAATAACAAATTTTGCTGAACGGTTAAGTGTCTCAGAAATTATTGCAATAAATGATAATGTTTGAAATTTGACAATGATTAGTAATTACCGTATTTTTCGGAGTATAGGTCACACCTTTTTATCATTTTTTCATGGCCTGCGACCTATACTCAGGTGCGACCTATATATGGCTTTTTATCGCTTTCGGCGAAACAAATTTTAAAATCCAGCTCATTTCACAATTACGTTCATTTATTAAGGAAAAGTTCAGCTCAGACATATATTTGCTATAATTTTTATCAAACAAATAATAGTTTTTAAGTGCTAATCTTCTTAAAAGCCTTGCTGTGCGCTCCTGTGGCAGACATTTGCAGCAGAGCTAAACGTAGGTGCGACCTATACTCCGGTGTGACCTATCTAGGGATTTTTCCAATCTATTGGTGATAATTGGACAATGCACCTATACTCCGATGTGACCTCTACTCCGAAAAATACGGTATTGTTAAATTTAAGAAGAAATTTTGATTTATTTTGAGTGTAGTACCTTCTTTCGGCCACCGGATGGCAGTATAAGACTGTTTGAACCGAAGGATGAATAGTAAGGGAGCAAGCAGTGTATCTCTAAGAAAAATGGGAGGGAGGCCCCTTGACGTGACATGGGTTGTCTCTCTTCAGTTCTCAAAATGGCGGACGCTCTGTGCAGTTTGAGCTCTTTAGCATAGCATTTTTAATACAATGCTTTTAATGAAATAACAAAAAATCAGTAAACAAGTTCTCAGCTTCTTTTTACAGAGAAAAACAACTTTTTAGACGAAGGCACGGGTTTCATCAGCAAATTTTGGAGCTTCGACAAGACAGAGTTTTTTCCTGAGGTCGACCTGTTAGCTTAGCTCGTAGCTTAGCTTCTCAGCTTAGCTGCTTTTTAAAGATCCAAAAACGCAATTTTAGATGGTTAAAACAGATTTTAAAGAGAAAGGAAGAGGTCAGTGAAGAGCACCGGAGTTGAGCTTTTTGTCATCCAGTGTCTTCAGTAGAAAGAGAGAGACACGAAGAAACGATAAAGCCGATAAATGAAAATGAGGTAGATAATTTTCATTTATCATGTGATTTATTGATTTATTGTTTATCGCGACAGGCCTATCACTATACTACCAGTATGTAAACCCACAAAGACACAATGAAGTTCTTCCTGACCCTCTCTCTACTTTTCTATCCACGTCATTAAAGCGAATGTCATTTGTTGTTTCCTTTCTTGGCATGAAACCATATTTCTCTTTTTTGGAAAAAGGTGTTGACTACAGCCATCACCAGCATCCGGTGCCTTTCCTTGACACCAAACCTGCCTATCGCTTCTTCATCTCCTCTTTTCCTTCACCATCATGCCTGTTTAAGTGTCCTCCAATTACAATGCCCTCCTCCCTGGAAATACTCTATCACTTCATCTAGGATTCCTCCAGAATTTATTTTTCCCCTCTACATCACATCCAACCTGTGGAGCATAACCACTGACAACATTTAGCATCAGACCTTCTACTTCTACCTTCAGACACATCACCCTATCTGACACTCTTTTCACCTCTACTACATTATTTGCCAACTCCTCCTTCAGGACCACCTCTGCTCCACTTTTCTTCCTATTTACACTATGGTAACCATGGTAGACCGCATCATGTCAGCCAGCTCTACCATTGCCTGTTATTGTGCCTACATTTAGAGTTGCTACTCTCAGTCCTACACTCTTGACCTCCTCGTGGTCTTCAGCTAACGGTAGCACAATTTTCGCTGACACCTTGTTTGGCGGTGGTGGTCATTGTTCACCCGGGCCTCGTACAAATATGGAAAAGATTTAACACTGAAAAATGATAGCCCCTAACACTGTTTCATCTTTGAGTAGAACATGTAATTTACGTCAGGGCTTTTAAATCACAACCATTTTCTATTTGCATTTTTGATTTGTGGCCTAAAACGTCTCCATTGTCTCCTACACCCCCTGCCCAGGAGATACCAGATGAAATACGAGCCAACTTGACGGAAGAGCTTCCTCAACCGAGAGAGATTCCTCGAAAACTCAACGAGTACACCCAGGAGGAGATCGACGCCTTCCCCAGGCTGTTTAAACTGTATGTAGAACTACAGCCCACTTACTGCCTCTAAAAGCACCAACACCGAGTGTGTGACGCTGTGTCTGATGTTGACGAGTCAGAAGAGTTCACTTTCAAAGCTTTCACCGTGAACATTGTAAATCAGCATCAGTTACCAAGCTCTGATTGAATTGTAGATGTTGGGTTATATGCAGGTATAGCTGCAAAAGTAACAACACACGTTATGAATAGATATAGATGTAAAACTCAACAACAGATGGTATATTTTAGATTGTGGTGAGTTTGTGAACTTTCCTTTAGAGGTAACCCACAGTTGTTGATGTGGTAAAACTCTTAGTGCTCCTAAAGTTGAGTGGAGGGTTTGGACATGCTCAGAACTTCAGTCCAGGTGTGCACACACGTCGTTTTATCTCTCCGACCAACAGGAGTCTTGAAGAATTCCTTTCAGAAATTGCGTCAACAGCATTTTGTGACTGGTTTTAACTTCAGCAGATTAATTTAAGATTTTTTATTTTGTTTTGTTGTAACAACAAAGTGAGGAGGAATGATCAGCTGAGCAGTGATTTGGTGACGGGACATGCACAGAAAAAAATAAACTAGCGTTGAACGCATAACCCCTTTATTCATACCAATAGGTCTGTTGTCGGCTTTTAGATACTTGGGAGCTTTTATTTCCAGTGTAAATGCAACTTGTTCTTTTGTGAGCAGCTTTATTTTGAAAACCCTCAAAACAAATGCAGCTTTAAAGCTAAAATGATCAGATGCCACAAACACACATGGGAAAGAGCTCGCTCTCTCCCAACTGTATTTACAAGGTTTCACTGCAATGTGTGAGTGTGTGTATGTGTGTGTGCACGAGAGAAAATAAGAAAAGAACATCTGTTACTCGGCATAATTATATTCATTGCTTTTCTGGCTGAAGTATTTTCAGGTTGAAGATTAGACTGACATTGTGACCTGCGGTTTGCTGGCATGATAATGTCACACTGCTGCACCCCCCCAGCAGATCACTGTGTCAAGTTATCTGAGAGCATTCTTTATTCACCTGCTCAGCAGTAGCGTTTGCATTCGTTAATCTGCCACTGTGTCAGTTTGTCCGTCGTACAGCTGCTCCTCCAGGTCGGGGTCACCATTCTTCATTTTCACAAACAGTTGCTCGATGCCCAGGTGGCAGATTCTGCTTTTCATTAAACCAATATTTCAGACATGAACTAGGATGGGTTTGGCTGCAATATTTCAGTAAACGTGGACTGGGTATGATTTTGTTTTTTACATTTTATTCAGTGAGTGCCGTGACGACAATAAAGTAATATTTCTTTATTTTGCTCTTGGTGTGTCATGCGTGTGTACCTGCTCATTAGCAGTCATGCGTCTCGTTTTGCTTGAACTTGCTTCTATTTTCAGATGTCTGCTACTGATTTTTAAATAGAAGGAAAATTAATTGTATTTAGTTGTTTAGTTTTGATTTGAACAGTTCAGTAAGTCGTCTAAAGACTAGATGACTATAATATAATATAAATTATATAATATTATTAGACTTTGTTCCATGAGACAAATGTATTGTTGTGACACCGCTGCTTATAAAATGGTTGATGAGTTTTAAATTATTTTGTCATATTTTAGCACACTACTAAGCAAATATTGCTAATGTTTTATGATCAAGAAAAAAATATTTCAAATTGTGGTCGCATTTAAGAAGTCAGACTTTCTTTAATTATTATTATTATTATTTTTTGTGTGTGATTTTGTTCACTAGTTCAGGTTTTCTGAAGGTTTGTCTTTAGACTTTGGCTGCTTTTTCTCCAATTTTCTGCCCAGTGCTTGAATAAGACTGGATACTCTGCAGTGTGTGGTTAAATATGAGCATGTGATCTGCTGCAGAGGAAGAGCATCTGCAAGTCGTCTTTAAGAAGACCTGACGCGGTCCTGAGAGATGCAGCATCCTTCAGTGGACATGTTTTCAGCTTGTAGCTCTTTGACAGCCACTACGTTGGTGCTAAACTACTGTGATGTGCTTGGACAAGACTCATCAGAGGAGGCAGAGAGACCAATCAGGGGCAGGTGTGTTCAATTAGAGAGGAGCAGCACACAAGGCCTCTCAAACAAGCTGAGGAGAGCTTTGCAGTGGTTGTGGCAGCATCCTTTGGGAGGGAGGGTGTCGTTCATTTAGGGCTGCCGGCAACAAGACAGTTACTACAGGTGGTTAGATGTTCCTGTGTTAGGAGTGGGGGCTGGGTGCTGGGCTGTGTCTGGGTGCAGTCACCACCTTGCTCTCCTGCTTTTGTTCCTGCTGCCTGCTCTGATCTGGTGTGGAGCCAATCCAGGAAGTCTGATCATCGTCTAGCTACCGTATTTTCCGCCGTGCAAGTCGCACCGCCTAACTACCTGGAAATGTGGACCGGTGTTGTGCCAAAAATAGTTTGGCTGCCAAATGGCAGCCATTGGAGCGTGCACGGGAGGACTTTAACAAGAATTTAACAAGATTAACACTCAAAAACAATTATTTGTTTGCTCAAAATTATAGCAACAGTGTCTAAATTTAACTTTTCCTTAATAAATGCACTTTGACGGCCAAATCAGCTGCATTTCAAAACCTGATTCGCAGAAGTGGGAATGCGCAGAGGGACGACTCGCTGTGCATTTCTTCAAAATTTAGCAAGATAACCACCTAAAAACAATTATTTGTTTACTCAAAATCATAGTAAAGGTGTGTCTCAGTCAAACTTTTCCTTAATAAATACACTTTGACAGTCACATCAGCTGCATTTCAGAAATATTTGCTGCCTTGGTGCTCTGGGAGTGCACAAAGGGAGGAAATCAGGAAGGAGGAACACTGCACATTTCTTCTAAATTTAACAAGATAAGCATCTAAAACAATTATTTGTTTGCTCGACTTCATAGTAAAGGTGTGTCTCAGTTTAACTTTTACTTGATAAATGCACTTTAATGGTCAAATCAGCTTCATTTCTCCAGGGCGGTGCAGCGAATTGAAGCTGATTTGACGGTTGCTCCAGGCGAGCTGGACGAAGGTGGCACTGTGGCTAGCCGATTGTGTCACTAATAGCCACGTTTAACTATTACATGACACAACAGCATGCCATACTACTCAAGTGCCATCTAGCAGCTGAAAATGGTAGTGTTTAATATTTTCAGTCAGAATGAATGAAAATGGTCATATCTCAGCCAAAAATTGGTTTATAAATATGGGGGAAAAAACACAAGTTGCTTCGGCGTACAGGGCATGTAAACTAGGCAAAAACGTGCGACTTATAGGCCGGAAAATATGGTAAGTCAATCCTGGGGTGTTGGACAACTTCACAAGCTTAGACCCTGGGGAGAGGTATCACCATTGGGCGAGCTATGTGAACTCACTCCATCTTTATTGAAGGCCTTTATTTGTTAGCTCGGGGTGAGGTTCAGGTGGAAGAGTGGTTTTATACGAGTGTTCGATGCATAAATCAAGTCTTTTTGTAACCTTCTAGTGTGTGTGGTGGTGATTGTTTGATGGTTCTCACATTCTAGGCAAGATTTTCTGCCTGTGTGACCCACACATTTATTACACTAGTCGCAACATTTTGGGATATCACAATTTTAAAATGTCGGAGCCTGAAAATGATCTACCTTCTCCATCGGAGTCAAGCACTAGTCAAAGTCTTCAGCTGTAACACCTAGACCAGTCTTTATGCCAGAAAGTTTTTCAGGAGCATGGCGTGAATGGTGCATCAACTATTACTCACACATCAACTGTTACTGCTGGTGTTTTTCAGACTCTGCTAAATAAATTGGAACCAGATGCATTTTTGTGTCAGGCTGCTGGTAACAAATTGCCTAAACATCCAGTTTGAGTTCAAGATGTTTGTGTCAACACGAAACCAGTTCATCCTTTGAGTTTCAGAACCGTTTGATGCTTCAAAGAGGATTCAAAATGACATTCATTCCTCAGAAATGTTCAGGTACTGAACCAAAGAGTGGAGAAGAGTCGAAGAGCACAAAGAAACAAACTGGCACCTTCATGAAACTTGAACTACTGATGAAATCCTCTTTAAAGGATTTTAATAAAGGAAGGAAAACTTAAATAAATTATACGACAACTAGAGACGTGTGTTTGTTGCTATTACAAATCTGCTCTGATCTGTTTTTGGATCCATGATGTTTTTAATGAAAACATGTTCATACAAATCAAACCACATTTGGAAGATATGTTTTGTTTGATATCTTTATAATGAAAGTACTACATTATTTGTATCATAATATTCTGCTTTCATTCAGTTGTTGTGTGCAGGTTGTTTAGGTGTGTGTGTGTGTGTGTGTGTGTGTGGGGGGGGGGGGGTGAGCCTCTTCACATTGTTAACTGGTTGTTTCATAGTTCTGCAGCTTGTGTGTTCAAGCTGCTTGTTGCGTTGCTGTCAAGGTCAAACTAATCCTCGTTTATTCAAGACTCCTCTCAGCTTAGTTAAAATTCCCTCCGCTCTGCCTCGCTCATTTTACTCATCAGGTGTTTCTCGAGGTGACAGTGTCGGGATCGAGGACAATTCATTACCCTTTATTAAACACGGTTAATATTCATTCTCTGGAAAATGCTGCAGGAGTGAGAGACGATTAGATGAGCGACTTCGTGTGATGCCAGACGAACAGAAACTCAGATTATAGGATAAACAAACGTTTGATCAGTTCTATCTCGTTGTGTTAGTGTCAAAACAAATACAGCTGATAAAATCTGTCTGCGACAGTTTCACTGTGAAGTTTAAAGAGAAACATCAGTGATGG
>JBBPBX010006155.1:38223-60953 GCA_038048925.1 Garcialebias charrua
TAAATTAAAATGAGAAAAAAAAAAAGAAAACCAAATCAATGTAAATTAATGCTTTACTTTTGGAACCAAGGTAGGTGTCTACAGTAATATCATGACATCATGTGTAACACGTTTAAAAACATGTAAGCTTTAAATTAGCCATACAAGCAACACAGCTGCTAAATTCCTTTTAACATACATCATATGTTTTGCTCTTACTTGGAGAAGTGCAGCTTAAAATGAGAAACAACAAATACGTGATACCCAATACCAATTTTAATGGTTGACAAATTTCAATTAATTTCCACCTTTTAATAAAACAAAAAGTGAGCACGACCTTCAAAGTCTCAAATGCAGCAAGCTTGTAAGAAAAATGTAATATCTGCTCTACACAAAGAGGTTGTTCATTTAATTTTTTACAAGTCCTGAGGATTCTGCTCTGCAGATAAATTAATGTAGCTGTAAGCTGTGTCACCAGAAATGATCAGTCAATGGAATAAAGAATATCTGAATCCAGCGACACACAAATTAGACTAGAATCTAAATTACAAACACTAAGGCAGTGGACATTAACCTACTTTGGTATAAAGGGATTTCTTCTTTTATGACTTATTTCATCTTCCCAGCAACTGTCTGAGGTTAAAATAAAAAAAAAAAGTAATTGTGTTTCTCACACTCAGAACCTGAAATCAACACCACGTCCTTTATTCTCCATCACACTTTCTTTAGGGCTTAAAGAAAAAAAAAAGATTCATGCAAAGATACAATGTGTTCTTCAATTGTGTAAGCATCAACATGCGGCACGGGGGCTGCACAGCTGCAGAAAGGAAAGATCTGCAGAGAGTGGTGAAGGCTGCACAGAAGACTGTCGGAGTCAACCTCCCCACCAACACAAGTATCTACACCTCTAGATGCAGGAATAGGGCCTTCTGCATCATGAAGGACACCACTCACCCAGCACGCACACTTTTTGCCCCACTCCCATCAGAGAGGAGGTTGAGGAGAATTAAGTGTAGAACCACTAGACTGAGGAACAGCTTTAACCCTGAAGCTGTTAGACTCATGAATCTCTAACCAGAATTATCACTGTAAGGGGGAAAAAAAAGAAGAAAAAAGTATGGGCTGCTTTTTTATATACCGTTTAAATACCATATTATTTTGTATTATAAGTGTTTAGCGTATATCTTAGATTCTTGTCCTGTATAAGTAATTGCTCGGGGAGGAGTTCTGTCCAGCATTCATGCAGTCCTGCTGCCCAAGAGGACCAAGGGGTCTGCTGGATCATGGGGGACGTATTGACATCTGCTGCCAGTTTCTTAAGACCTGCTGTGGGACGAACCTTTACAAGAGATCCTTCCTGTCCAAAGCCATCAGCATCTAGAACAACTCTAATGAAACCAAGATGAGCTAGAACAACAATTAATTTCCCTTTGGGAACAATAAAGTTATTTCTACTACCTGAGAGCTCCACAGTCACTGTTGACTTTAAACAAGGCTTAAAGACCTTTCTTTTTAAGCGAGCCTACTCTGCCTCCACATGATTTTATCTTTGATCTTACTTGATATTATCATTGTTTTTAATTGATTTTAGTATTGATTTTTGTTGTTTTATCATTGATTTTACTTGATTTTATCACTTGTTTTATTTGATCATTGATTTTAGTTGCACTTTGTAGCACTTTGAGATTTTTGTTGATGAAAAGTGTGTTACAAATTAAATTCATTATTATTATTATTAATATACTATTTCTTTCCATACTTTATATTTTTGCTAATTTTTGGTGGAACTGGGACCTTGAGTACACAATGTTGTTCCACCTCATGTACCACATGTGATGCGAGTGACAATGAAGAACCTTGAAATCTTTTGAAATGTGCTGAGAAATGAGTGTGGGAGATTTTTTTCGTTTTTTTGTATGTGTGTTCAATAAGAAGTTAATCAAATCTGATAAACCAGATTGTTTTAATCTTTGTCGGCTCCATACTTTCTCTCTTGTGCCTTAACCATCCTAGGTGATTTTCCAGGCAAGCTGTTGACCTCAGCATATCTTCAGTTGATGCTCAAATTCACACCATCCTTCCATGGGCCTGATGAGGACACTCAACCTGCACAGCATCATTTCCAGGGAAGGCCTACCCCAATCCAGCTGAACTACCGTAAGGCACCTCTTTCATCGTGGTGATGAGAAGAGGAATGTTTGGTCTGACCATGACCAGAAGCAAGTTGATAAACAAACTTTCACTTTGAATCTAATCCTTCCTTAATCTGACAATCCAACATAACTATTATTATTTTTCTGACCTAAATTCCAAAGAAAAAGACTCATCAAAATAGTGTGAATTATTCAGAATGCTCTTGTAAAACCTACAACAGATCCTAATCTCAAGCATCCTGTCCCATTTTCCTGTTATAGATAAACTCCTAATCAAATTCTTCCTCAGATCATAAACGTTAACTACTGCTCCCGTGTGTTATCCTCATTAAATCATTGTTCAGTGAGTATACAGGGGGTCCCCGACTTACGAGCGAGTTCCGTTACTACGAGTATCTCGTAAGACGAAAATCTCGTACAACGGAACACAAAACACGTGTTCTCGTAAGTCCGGATTTTCGGTCGTAAGTCGGAAAATTTATGCTAGCGCTACTACGAACACTCGTTTTTCATCACAAATGTTCATACTAGTTCATGAACATGCTCAGAAACTTGTTTCCAAACGGTTAGCTAACACACTTTCATCTAAAAACACATAAAAGTGCTGTATTTTTTGTATGTTCTTTACAAATTTACTGCTCGTTCGCCAGCTCGTAAGTCCGGAACCTCGTATGTAAGAGCACTCGTAAGTCGGGGACTACCTGTATCTGCTAAATCAGGTTGTCATCAGAATATTTACTTAATGCTAAAATTCACAATAACATTCCCAACTTATTAGTGTGCATTTTATTTTGTTGTATTCATTTATAATTTCTTTGATGGTTTTTATTTTGACATTTTTTTCTTTCAAAATTTATAGTAAAACCTCGACAAGGAAATTTAGTCTAGTTTTACTAATATTAGTTATGATGAAAGGTCGCTGTAGTTAATAGATCCAGCCCTCAGTTATTGAGATTTGATAAATCAGCAGGTGAATAAATAAATGTAATCTAAATTTGATTGGTTTTATCAGGACAATGGACTTTCTGTTAGTGCTTCATGGATCTCCTCGTCGTAAATGCATATGTAACGTGTTCATAAATGTGCTTGCTGGCAGAGTTTTTTTATTTTTTAAATTGTGTGCTGTTAGGTCAAGGTGCGAAAATATATATTTTTTATAATGCCACTATCCTCTCCTCATGGCTTTATCCCTTTTTTCCTATCCAAAAAAGGTATTCCGAGAAGGATAAGAAGGCCGCGCTATATAGCAGCAGCTGCATGCACTCCGCTCATCTTTCAAACAACTGAACAGACATATTCTCGTTGTATCTCGGTGCAATGATAATAAAGTTTATTCTGATTCTGATTGTGAGAAGATAGAGTTCAGTTTGGTATTAATCAATAAATTTGATCTGAAGCCCCTTTGAATAAGAGCATAAAACAGCAGTAGGAATAAATGCTGTGTCTTTCAGACTATAAGGTGCACCAGATTATAAGGCGCATTAAGCAAAACAAAAAACAAAAAAAAGTCAGATACGTCCAACTTTATGTTTATGTTTATGTTTATGTTTATTAAATTTTGTTCATTTTTTTTACAAAAGAAACAATACAAGACAATCTCATAATGATAGTGTACAAAATGTAAAAAAATGAAAGGTAGCAGAAAGAAGAATAAATCTTATTATATCTGCCCCTTATCTCCAACAATCAGATTAAACAACAGTAGTCAAACCATGTAAACAATAATAATCTTCAACCAACTTTTTCCAACAATCAGGTTAAACAATAATATTCTTCAACCAACAGTACAAAATGACTAACTCTTTCTAATTTTCTAACTAATACAATACACATTACGTTATTTCACATATATTTTTTTAACACATTTGTTTTGATCATTAACTTTATTCAACTCATTCACAATAATCACATAAATTGATTTGAGGTTAGTAAGCACAACCAGAATAAATACGTAAGGTGCACCTGATTACAAGGCTCAATGTCGATTTTTGGGAAAATCAAAGGATTTTAAGTGCACCTTATAGTCCGAAAAATATGGTATCCACTACTTTTTCTCTGCTACTCTTCTGAGACAACACAACAATGTTCGTACAAAGTATTTAGACTCCAGCCAGCTCAGGAGAAGAAAACAAATCCAGAACAGCTAAACTATATAGGTGCTCATGAACCCCAGTAAAAGAGTCAGCACTTTTCAACGGTTCAGTCCATTAGTCATAAAAGTATTTACTTGCAACTCTGAAGCAAAATCAACTAGCCGTCTTGTTGTTGAGTCCTGAGTCAAGACAAAAGAACATACTCTCCAAATAAGGCTTTATTTTATGAAACTACCCCAAATGAGGATAAATTGCGTATTGTTTCTGCAGGGAACTGGTTGCAGGGTTTTGTAGGACCTTTGTGGCAGCAGGGCACCATCCAGAAGGTAGTTCTTAGGAGGTCAGTGGAGGCCCACAGCTAATTATTGCCCCAAAGTCTCTAACAGCCTAATTTGAACATGGAAAAGAGCATGTGCGCATTGGCCACGGTTACCTTCCCACCCCCACATGACCACAGAGCAGTTTACTGTGCTCAAACATGACTTTCATTCATGGCTACTTAGACATTCAGTGCAGAAAAAAGGCATGCAATTCTAGCATTGCGTAGTCTAACAGAAGAAAATATTTCACCATATTGCTTTTCTCTTCATCTGCTCCAAAGTTCAAACAAACAAAGTTGTGAGGTACAGCATGACAGGGATGGTAATGTCATTATCATATGTCATAATTCCTTACAGGCTTCATAAAACTGGGGTCCAACAAAAGGCCAGTGCATGGAATTAAGACAGCAACCTGCATGATGCAATGCTCGTAAAAAACGGGTGACACTTTCTCGAACTTTTGGTAATCTGACAACAAAGGGGTTAAGATTAACTGGACGTCCTCTATGTCTAAAAGAGCAACTTCCTCAATTTATGCTTGAGTAAATATAGCTGTAAAAACATGAAACCACAACCTCTTCTACTTATTATTGGTTACTCTCTGAGTAACCTGGTTGCAAACTAATCATAAATTAACATCGGTCTGAACACCTGGTCAACAATGCTAGTGAGATAGCGTTTTTCACCTAAATCATTCTGTAGAAAAGCCCCTCATGCTGCCAGTTTTACCACGAGGTGACTCCCGCCTTCTGGTGTGGTACCTGTCCAAAAACAACTTGTCTGAGGTCGCTGCAGAGCCAAAGTCTGACACAGTGATTATAGGTGGTGCTCATGGGTGAGGAAAGCTGTGGTTATGCGTTGAATATCTGAGAAATCCATTGTGAGCTTCACCTTCTCTGAGGTAGCACTTGACTGAATTATTTGCTGCAGGGAGGAAGCAAGCGAGTCCCCAGTCTGTTACCAGGAGCAATATCTCAGAAACGGCGCGGTGAGGATAGGCCGTGGTGTTTGAACAGAGCGTAGTGCAGGAAGTCTAGAATAAACTGACCATATTTTATGAAACAGAACGACCAAAAAAATACAAAATAAAGAAGACAGAGATAACTTAGATAACTTAAAATGATTTAGATTCTTGATGCATGTTTACACTAATATATATTTTGCAAAACAACAGTTTTGTGCTCAGTCTGCACTTGTCATCCACATGCAAATGGCATTTTTAGTAAATTAAATGGTAAATGGACTGTATTTATATAGCGCGTTTCTATCATATCAACAATTTACAATCTGTGCCCTCATGTACCCATTCATTCAGCACGCTACTAGATCTATACAAATTCTAACCTCTGCATCACCACTCTCCCTAATTAATAAAACAAGTTTAAATCATTTTGAGATAATATTTGGCTAGGTTTAGACTATTCTTCTTTGCATTTAGTATGTTCTTAATGTCATCCTTGTTGCTATCGACTGGTGCTGCTTGGATATGTCTGAGTTTTTGCCAAACTTTATCTTTCTACCATGTGTCGTTGTGTCCCTGGGCAAGACACTTAACCCCAAGTTGCTCCCAGTAGGTCTGGATGGCGCTTTGCAAGGCAGGCTACCACTACCGGTGTATGAATGTCTGTCTGAATGAATGGGTGGATGGCTGGTATTGTAAAGCGCTTTGGGGCTCCTCACAGGGGGCTGGAAAGCGCTATATAAATAAGCTCCATTTACCATTTACCATTTACCATTCTACATGAATGTGAAGTAGTTTATTGTGTTTAGAAGTTTATTGAATGTTTTCTAGTAAGAAGTCTTCATGGAGGTCATTCTTGTTTCCAGAGGTGGAAAGAGTACTGGAAATTTGTACTCAAGTAAACAAGTACTGTTACACTGCTTAAATTGTACTCAGTTACAAGTAAAAGTTCTGGTCTTATAAAAATACTTAAGTAAAAGTACAAAGTGCTCTTCTCAAAACTATTCAGAGTATTAATAAGTATTTTTAACCACTTGATGTTTTATTATGTTGCCAATTGAATGTATTCAATTGGATTTACTGCTCGGAAGCTCTGTCTTATTTTAGTACCAGGCAAACCGATGGCAGTGACAATATCTACCGTAAGATCTTTGCATACAAGCCCAAACTAATAACCCACACATACAAACAATAAAACAGCAATATCATAGAGGTAGCTGTAAAACCTTGAATACCACAATATGCTTTTGAGATTAGATGCTGCTATCACCGTAGCGATCAAACAAAATCTGGACGCTGTCTCCTTTTCGCCCTCTGTACATGAAAATTTCCTCCAGGCACGGCCACGGACACTCGTTTTCAGACTTTACCTCGTCATTTTATCTATTGACAGTGCTGTCCTGTCTCCATTTTGTCTTTTTCTCCAAATCTTCAGTCCATAAATGACTCTACTCTATGGAGTTGTCCTTTGCTTACATCATGGGTACCGTATTTTCCGGTGTATAGGTTGCACCTTTTTATGGTTTTACACTGCGTCTCTGAACGCGAAGCATAGGAACTTTCTGTGGTTGCATATTGTTAGCACTTTCGGTGAAACAAATTTTTAAATCCAGCTCATTTCACAATTACGTTTATTTATTAAGGAAAAGTTCAGCTCAGACATATATTTGCTATAATTTTTATCAAACAAAGAATTGTTTTTAAGTGTTAATCCTCTTAAAAGCCTTGCTGTGCGCTCCTGTGGCAGACATTTGCAGCAGAGCTAAACGTAGGTGCGACCTATACACCAATGCGACCTATCTAGGGATTTTTCCAATCTACTGGTGATAATTGGACAATGCGACCTATACACCAGAAAATACTGTAATTGGCATGTTTGCGATCTGAGAGCCTTATTGGCTACAAAGAACGGTTTGAATATTAATTCAAATTGTGGTCGTACTCAATAGTGACTTCTGATTTTAAAAATAACAAAGTAGATTACATGGTCTAAATTGTACTCAAGTATGGGTAAAATTACACACTTGAAAGAAATACTCATTAAAGTACAAATACCCTCACAAATCTACTTAATTACAGTAATGTATTTGTAATTTGTTACTTCCACCCCTGCTTGTTTCTTATTGCAATTAAGAGTAAAAAATATTCACCATTAGAGGAACAAACATGAATTTACAATGTTTTTCACATTTTCACATCACAATACCACGTGCAGTACTGTATATTGAAAATGTTCCAAAATCTACTGAGAAACACGAACACAACTTGTTTCACAATGTGCTGGTGTCATACACAGCATGGCAAATAAAGCAACTGGACTTTAATTCTGTCTGTTTGAAGACACTTTGCTTCTAATCCAAGTTGCTTTTTCTGTGGAGTTTGGAGATTTAATATTATTTAAACAAATGGAATACTGCATTCTACAAATTAAAATTAAAATAGCACCCCCAGATGGGTTGCTGAAAACCCACTTGCTTTGTTTAAAACTTTTAGAGTGTCTATCACAAGCGAATAGCATATTCTCACATGTAGAGTTTATGCTGGGTTTCTGTAGGAGTTACTTTAATGCTTTTTGTACGTGCATGTAAAGTTTGTGTGAGGGTGGGCCGAAACACAAGCGACATACGGGAGCGAACTGTAAGCACAATGCATGTGCAGATTGTCATGACGCGTTTCTCGCTGCTCGAGACACGTTGTAAATTCTATCAGTCATCCATTAAATCCGGCTGGAGGGAAAACACAACACAAGATATACGACTGTTTAACGAACGTGCGCCAAGGTGGAGGTGTAGTGAACAGGGCTGAGTGTGAACTGGATGTATGGGTTCAGTGAGAGTGGGGTGCAATCCCTGGAGATTTGGAGTTTGGAACACACTGGCCTACTCGGGGTAGACACAAGGCCGCAGTCACAAGGGGTTAATTGTGGGTGTTTAAAGAGCACATGTTGTTAAAGAGCGGGTGGGTGGAAAGAGTCCTATTTATACATGGCGGAGGTAATGAGGTGAAATTATTCTGTCCGACAGAGATGGGATGTGACCACAGCAGGGTGTTGGAGACTCTCCTACTCTGGCTCGGACCTCTGAGAATGTTTTCAGTCCAAATACGGGTGCCGAAACGTAAGCTTCTTAATTAACTCCCATTTACATACGGCCAGCTGTGGTTTCCATTGCGCCCTACAGCCTAGGCGCCCTGTCACGAGAACGGGCGATTGATTGGCTAATTAATGATTCCCCAGATGCAGCAGTTAAATTGAAATGAACCTAATAGGCCTCAGGTGGTATTATGCCGCACTGCTGTTTTTATTACTCATGTTTGCATAAAAACACATAAACACGGGCAGCGCGAAAACACTGACGAGATCAGTGTTGTATATGTTCTTGCGTCTTTTCGGTTGAAAATCCCACGTTTACGGGATTGCATCTCTGCAGACAGAACTTTCACACTTTTTAAGACATGTGACCAAGCAAATAGGTTTTACAGTAAAATATACTACATATACTTGACATAAACTTTCATCCAGCACAGTTTAATGCATTGCTTGTACTTTCTTCACTTCAGGAACCAGAGGCAAGGTATTCTGCACTGCTGTGCCTTCACTTCCCCCTGTGAATTCTTAAAGCTGGGAACTTTGGCACATTGGTACACGGGTATTACTTGTAAGCTGCTGCAATACTGTACCCATCTAAAAATGATAAAATAATCATCTCTAGACAGATAAATCAAGTATTTCCTGCCCCACTAGAGGGAGCACCCTGATAGTAATAAAGAAGCTGCAACAATCATGTAATATTTAAAGCCCTGACTGTTTAGAGGTTTGATTTTGGGTTGCATCTTGAAGGACTGCTCTCAAACTCAAAGGTTGTCAAGGTCTTTAGGGTGTGGTTTCCAGGTCTCAGTGTTAGCTGAGTTTTGATGGTCTGAAAATGCTTATAAAATAGTGCGAGCCAGTTTCTGATCATTGTTTCCTGTAAAATAAGAAAAGCAGCTCAATCTGCCAAAAGCGTCATGATCTTTTGGAGGTGCCAAGGGAAGCTGAGACGCTTTGCCTTGTATAATCCTTTCTTCTCCCTCATTTAATATCTGCATAACTGCAAGATATTCCAAGATGTTTTTGGGTGTTTGAAGTGCTGGAAAAAGTAAATAGTTTGAAATGAAAGTTAAGGCTGTGATTAATAGATGCGAAAAGCTGTTAAATGTTTGTCAGCCACAGAGGTATTTTTCCCTGGTGCTCAGGTTACATAGCCTGAAAAAGGCATTTGTCCACATTAGTGTGAATCCAGGTTTTACTCTTCCTGTCTGCCCACTGGACGAGGGGAAAGAGGCCAGAGCTCTATGGCACGTTGGTCAGTGGTGCTCACCCTGCATTTCTGTTGGCGCCTGCCGTCCTGGGCAAGACTGAAAAAAAAAAAAAGGTAAAATGGCTGATAAATGCTCACTTTCACAGAGAGCAATCAAAAAACATAGTTACCTACAAACATTTGGGCAGCGCTGGTGAATATGTTTCCTACACTCAATGTCCATTTGAGGGGAACATATCTGGATTTTTAAGATCATAAATGAAGGTATAATGTTTATAAAGAGTAATTATGTATTTTTGCTTAATTGTTTTTTTAATTCAAAATTTCAAATGATTAGTTTATCAATGATCACGCATTTAAGGAAATCTAAACTTTAAGTTGCAGGCTTTGGTCCATGTGCAAGAGATTGTTTTCAAAGGTGTGGGTTAGGATCTGCACTAAAACATTTCACCAAAGGCTTCTACCTCTAACTATATAGATTTTTTTTTTTACCATGTTTTCAAAACTTGTTCTTCTGTTTAACTTTGTTTCAGTCAGGGAACTGTAAATTGTGGCAACACCTTGTGGGGGTGGGGGGATTAATTATGTTGTCTCAGTTTAGTTGATTTATTTACGTTTTTTTGTTGTTGGAGTTTTGTTGCATTCTGAATTTTCTGCTTCTTTAGTCAACATTCACTTTAATTTACTGTAATTAAAGTATACTTTACTCAGTTTAAATTACACGATGAAGAGCTGCTTTTTGGAGAATAAGCTAAAATTATAAACTTTGGACACTTCAAATTGTAACAGAAGCTAAAGGCTCAACTCAAAGATGTGCATGACTCCAACATCAGTTTATACATTTTGTAATATGTTCGTTTTTATCCAATATTAATTAATATTATCATTGACTTTCTGGTTAGTTATTATTATTTTTTTTAAATAGTATGGCCTGTAAATAATAAAGTGATATTAAAACTGCATTTAAAAAAAAATTGTAAGGTTATTTTCACAATCTACAGTCAAAATTAATACTGGTTTAGTTGTATACATCAATCATGTTTTTTTTAAATTCTATAAATGTAATAATATGTAAATTATCATTTGTAATAGTTTCACAGAATTACCTTATTTTTTTCTTCTTCTTTCGGCTGCTCCCTTCTTCAGGGGTTGCCACAGGGAACTGAATCGCATGAAGACATGGCAATTATTTTTACGCCAGATGCTTTTCCTGATGCAACCACAGACCACCGAGCTACCGCAACCCTCTATGTGGAGTAGAGAGCTGCTATTTAGTGTACCCAAGGGGACAGATGGGGGTTAAAAGCCTTGCTCAAGGGCCCAGATTGGGGCAAATGAGGGTGGAAGTACCTGACGTGATCACAAATAAAATTGAAAGCATTAATTTGTTCATTTTTATTTATTTATTTTTATTCAGCTCAGGGTTCTAGGAAGTCTGGATCTGTCAGGAGGCAGAGTAAAAACCCAGCACTGATCACCAGAACCACATGATGACAAGAAAGTTTACACTTGCTCCTGAGATCCATTCAGAACCGCCAATATCACTTTTTTCATGAAAATTTTTGCAAATTGGACCTGAACTTACAAGATCACCCCAATATCCAGTGTTTGAACCACCATCAGAATGTGCAGAGGGAAAAATCATCAGCATATTTTAATTAAGCCATGACAACAGCACTTCCAGTAGGAGTGATCATATTATGTTTGCTCTTTTTGTTATGGAAACCTCACTGTGGCCTTTTAATGGGAATCCCAGCTCTGTCCTTCTTCAGCAGCTGCTGGAGGGATCATCGTCTGTGTCTGCAGGGCACCCGCTGCGAAGCCCCAGCACCATGGGCCAAGCTCTCCGAGATAATTTCCATAAATATGAATAATTGCCTTTTTTCTCCCCCTTTGGTAAAGTTCCCTAGAGGAGAACATGAGGATAAATGCAAATGCCATGACATCAACAGACCAATAAGTTATCTACAAATGCGTTTCTGGATTTACGGACATTTGTTTATTGCTGCTTAGCAGCAAAAACCAACCTTTTAATGAGGGCAATTCTTGACCACCTGGCTTGTAACAACTTCCTTATGAAAAGTAAAAAGAAAATTACATGTTTTATGTATTTAGAGGGAATAACTCACATGCTGGAAAGCTGATGTGTTTAAAACAATATACACAAAGAGTGTGGGGTTTGCTCATTTTAGCATTGTTCTTTTAATTTATTATTATTATTACATCCAATAAATGTATAAAGCTGAAATTACTTTGTAATTTAAGTAATTTATCTCGGTTTGTGATTGGGATGCCTTTGAAAACATAAACTGGAATGAAACGTGAAAAATCAAAAATCTAAGTACCGGTAATACAGTTTATTATACTGTGACATGTCTATAAAGCCAGAACTCGTGACATGACCTTAATAAAACACCAAATCCCTCAAATGCTATTATTATTTTCATATTTTTCTTCCTCGTGTTTTATTGCCTCTCAACAGTAATAAAATATTCTGGCATTATGCTCCATTTCATTCAAGACTACCATTGTGTTATGGTTTCTGTTTTGGTTGCACAGTAAACTACGTGTGACTGTATTTAAGCACAATTAAGTTCACACAAAAAGGTCTGCAGGGGTCAGAGTCTGGCTGTGTTGAAATAAAAACCTATGGTGGCTAAACTTGGAAAAATAAACATTTTTTAATGTATAAAAAGTGCAAAAAGTATCTTGCTTAACATAGTCAGTGTAAAAAAAAACAAGTTTTTCACCTATTTAGAAGTTATTTATTCACCTGCAAATATATGTGCTTTATTTTAAATATATTTTTTGGTTTGTAGTTTTGCTCTCATCCTTTATATCTTCTCTTCATCCCATCCACTCGCTGTAAGTTTAGCTCCTCCGAGGAAACTATTAATAAAATCTTGACATCCAGCTTCCTTTTTCTCATTACTGATTACACCTCAGAGTTTTTCAAAGCAACTTTGCCGTTCACCTCAAGACGGGTGCAGAACGAGGTTAGGAAACCTCTGAGCTGTAAATTAACCGCACACGTTATCTATAGTCTTAATATGATCAGTGTTTCTGTGCAGAAACTTTGGTGAGGCCTTCTTCGCAGGAAATGATAAAAGAGAAGAGACGGACCTTAATGTTTTTACCATCATTTCAAATCCCAGCATGGTCTAAAATCTAATCGGTGCTTATATTTCTTTTTGCTTGCTTTAAATGGCAGCTTAGAGATTAATTTGCAAATAAATAGATATAATATTGTATAAAATAAAATAAAAATTGGAGCAATTATTTTAAATTGCAATGGTTCACTCTTTTTCCAAGCAAAAAGCACCAACATAAAGTACATGACATTGTTTTTTTATTATTTTAATTTTTTTTTTGCTGCGGTCCCTTTGAGGTCAGCTTTTAAGCACGGCATGCCCAGAACAAAACACCATTGTCTCGTGGCTGTTTTAAGACTTAGTATGAGCAAATGATGTGTAGCAATGGCAGCATAAATCAAAAAGACTGAATTTAAAGGACAACCTTTCCTTCTCTCGTGAAGTTGAAGGATCCACATGCACAGGAACCCCTTTAAATCATTTTGCGTCCATAATCTTCCTGTTAGGAACTGTTGAAAACCATGCAACCATTCAAAAGACACTTATATTACACTTCTGTTGCACTTTCAGCTGTGCACGTAAAGGGCTACGATAGACAATTTACAACAAATCTTTGTAAATCATGGAAATGCTTTGCATCAAGCAAAAATGGCTGCATCATATTTAATTTATTTACAGACATGAAGCTAAAGTTTGGTAGTAGCTGAGAGTCATTAAGAACACACACTCCAAAAGCAAACAGATCATGCAATGTTGACCTGTTGGTGAAGTTGTTTTTCAAGATTTGATCAACATGATGTACATCTGGCATTTCTCAACACAAAATCTGTCTAAAACTCTGGCATGAGGAATGATGGGCAATATGAATTCCTTCATTTCTTTTTCATTCAACCTTTATGTATACAGGTAAGTCTCAATGAGCCTCGGAGGCTCATTTACATGTTCATTCCACACTGAGGGAACACTGCAGGTAATAATGTCCTGAGAGTGCGTTGTATTTGCACTTACGCAGTGACATGTAGGAAGAGATGTAAGAAGGCAACAGACCGATAAGTGATTTAAAGATGAAAATGTACCAGTGAGAGAGTCTATGTGGAGTTAATTATGTCCAGTTAACCAGTGAATACTGGGTGTAGTGATGGGTACGGTAGTTACAGCCAGTTATGAATCTTAGTGCACCATGATAGGCAGTGTCCAACATCTGCAATGTGCTTGTAGGAGCATTCATGTAGATAATGTCACCGTAATCAATGGAGGGGAGGAAAGTCACAGCTACAAGGCGTTTCCTAACACTTAGAGTTAGAAACAATCTATTTCTGAAAAAAGAAACCCAGTTTAACTCTCAGTTTCTTTACCAAATTTTCGACATGAAGCTTAAAAGAGAGATGCAAATTGACCAAGATACTGTACCCAAGTATTTGTAGGAATCGACAAACTCAAAAGAAGCACCATTTGCACCACTCTCAACGTGGAGAAGACAAAAGAGATTGTTGTGGACTTCAGGATAAGGAATGCCCAACATGCCCCTCTGACCATCAATCACACCACAGTGGAGAGAGTGGACAGCACCAAGTTCCTGGGAGTGCACGTCTCGAAGGACCTGTCCTGGAGCAGGAACACTGCAGCACTGGCCAAGAAGGCTCACCAGCGCCTCTACTTTCTCCGCAAGCTGAAAAGGGCTGGAGCTTCAACCTCCATCATGTGCACCTTCTACAGAGGTGCCATAGAAAGTGTCCTGACCAGCTGCATCACGGTGTGGTTTGGTGCATGCACTGCATCCTGCCGCAAGAGCCTCCAGCGCATCGTGAGAGCAGCTGAGAAGATTGTCGGCACCTCCTTGCCCTCACTGCAGGACTTACACAGCAACCGCCTCACTCGGAAAGCCCACTGCATGGCAGGTGATCCCACACACCCACTACACAGCTGCTTCAGACTGCTGCCATCGGGGAGGAGACTGAGGAGTCTCCAGGCTCGAACCAGCAGACTGAGAGACAGCTCTGTTCATCAGGCAGTCAGGATGCTTAACACTCTGCCAGCTCTGCCCTCCCTCCCACTTGTACTGCCTTAATCACAAAAAACTTTCACACATTACCACACAACACAAAGTTTTTAACACTGGACTCTGTGTCATCAATACGGGTCATTCACTCAACTCACGGTCATGTGCTCATTCAGTTTGCACTACTTCTCATATTTGCACTAATGTTTGTATTACATTACTGCCTATAGTCATACTACTGTTTACATTTACTGTTGACATTTATTACTACTGTTTACATTTATTACTACTGTTTACATTTATTACTACTGTTTACATCTAGACTTTTTATATCTACACTACTGCTGATATACAGTATATATTCTTTTTACTAGCCTTATTGCATAATGCCACTTTGTTTCTATACCAATATCAACTACCTCATACATATACTGTGTACATTAACCCCATATGCTGCTTTGTCACTCTTTACAAATGTCAAATGCCAGAACCTTCATTTATTTTATAGATATACTTTTTATACTTTATACTTCGGGACAGTATTACACTCTATTTCATTTTTGCTGTTGGTGAAACTTTTTATACTTTTATACTACTATGGAAAACTACTATGAAAAAACTCAGGACAGTATTACACTCTATTTCATTTTATGATTATGTTTATTAAATGTTGGTGTTTTGGTGTTGGTGAAACTTTTTATACTTTTTTTACTACTATGAAAAACTACTATGCAAAAAACTCAGGACAGTACTAAACTTTTATTATTTCATTTTATGCTTGTTTATTAATTGTTTAGTGTTTAAATGGTTACTGTTGCACCGAGGGACTGAGAGAGAAATGCAATTTCAATCCTGTGTATGTCCTGTACATATTGCAGTTCTGACAATAAAGTTGACTTTGACTTTGATTTGAGGATAAAATCGAAGGAAAAACTGCTGGGGCCAACTTCCTGTTTGAAAACGACATCCCTTTGGTTTTGTCGGTGTTTAGAACAAGTTTGAGACGGAACAAGTCTGACTGGATGATGACATGAAATAGAGTGTAATACTGTCCCGAAGTATAAAGTATAAAAAGTATATCTATAAAATAAATGAAGGTTCTGGCCAAAGGTGGACTGCAAAAGAAAACCTGGAAAACCTTAGCAAATGTTTTAACTCGACAATAAACAACTGCGTCATCAGCATTAAAATTTAAAGAAGCATCAGGGATGATCTGACCTACATTACAAATGTAGATTGTAAAGAGGGTGGGTCCTAAGACTGAGCCTTGTGGTACACCATTGCTAATCATTAAATAACTGGAAGAAGTACCACAACCTGAGTGATAGTTAGTGAACCAACTAATGGTCTGAGTTGAGGAACCAATTTCTGAGAGCTTAAGACATATGTCATGATCCACAGTGTCAAAAGCTTTAGACAGCTCTAAAGAAAGTGCAGCACAATAATCCTTAGCATCCATCAACGGCATCTTTAAAACCTTCAGTGAAGCAGTAATTGTGTTGTGTTGTTTCCTGAAGCCAGATTGATGGAGAGTTATAGATGTTAAATTAGACCAAATACTTTTTGATTTGAGAGTTTATCAGTTTTTCTGGAACCTTGGCTAAAATACAGAGTTTAGAGATAGTTCGATAATTGTTCCTTAACAATTTGCAGCATATTTGTAGTCTTGATTTTTCTTTGTTTTTCCTTAAAAGAGCAATGCAAAACTGGTCACTTGTGTCTCTTATAAGAAACTCGTTCTGTGTCCACATGCAGAAGTTTTACATCCACGCCTGGCTCTGAAGGCGTTGTTAAAAAAGAACTAGGTATAAAAGCCTTCTTTCATCGGTAATTGATAGGTGCTTGTTTTGGTTCAGCGGCCTTCTGTCACTCTTGCCACTATGCGTTAGGCATATATCAGAGCTGAAGCAGAGTGTGAAAGTCGGGAGATGGTGGAAACAAGTGTGTCATGACCAGAAAGAGTGGCGCAAAAAGCCATGCTTGTCAGGATGACTAATAGCCTGGGGCAACAGGTCTCACTGTGGGGTGTTAACAATCAGCCGGGCCTCGGGTCGTTGCCTGACAGCCGGCCACATGACTTGGATATGAGCTGGTCACCTGCACCTTGGTAGCCTTAACAGGACCTTTGTTTCAACCAGCTTTGTTTTGAACCTTTTACACTGTAAAAAACGGCTCCGATCACATCATTAACTTGATCAAAACAAAAAGTTGCGAAACCGTCCAAAACACGTTTGTAGCTACACATCAGGTCAAATTACATAGGGCATTTATTCTCTTTGCTGAAACTGAGAATTTTTATTTGACAAGTCAGCTCAGAACGCAGTTCATCAGTTCAAAGTGACATTTACACCCCCATTCAACCATAGCAGGTAAAAAAAGAGAAGCATATCAGCAAAAAAACAAAAAGAAGTTAGTTCAGATGATCAGAAATGCGTAGGCTCCATTCACGTTGTTTAGATTGACTCATAAAGCTGAAGTAGAACTTTTAAAACTCGATGTGCTGCAAAATCCTGAACGCTGCGAAATAATTTGAATCTATATTTGGAGCAGAAAAACACGTTTCATTCATTAATTACTTGTCATGGAAGAGTAGCTAAGACAATCTGAAAAGTGCAGACAGGCACAGGCTGGACCACTTTGGCAGACGCCTTAGTGAAAACCGAGACACTTGTCAGTTGGCCAGCTTCCTGTAAAGTGTGAATTCTCTTTCAGTGAATGAGCCCTAGTCTTTCGTAGAACTAGTTCTGTCAGTGTGCAGAGGAAAGATAGACATCTTGAATAAAAAAGAAAAAAAAAAAAAACTACCTGGACTCAATTTGCGTCATAATTTCCTGAAAGAAAAAAGAAAATAAACCTAATTTTGTTTCTATTTTAAACTCCCAGAAATAAGATGTTTTAATGCAGGCCGCAGATACAGTTGAAGCAGATACATGAGCCCTCAAGAGAACCCTTTTTTCCCCCCAAGACTTTGCCGCTGCCATTACACACTACATTGAATGTTATATACAGTTGATGTGCTTTTCAGTATGAGATTCATGAATTTGTTGAGAGAAATTTCCACCTAAAGAGATTTTTTTTTCAAGTTTCATGTTTGTTGCTACTCAGCAGCCATTTTTAACTGTTTGCTGACTAAAATCAGATAAATGTACACGAATGTGCTGCAAAGTCAATTACTAATCAGCCAAAATACAAAAGTCCTTGTTTTTACTTCTTTCTAGATGTGACGTCACCTCACTGAAACCTAGCTGACGTCTCTTCCAATCACGCCTGTTCATTTGCACACGGGTGTTACACTTGAGCTGCAGTTTGTTAAAACAGTGTTAACAGCCAATTAGCTACAAGGAGAGGTGGCAGATTTTTTTTCCCCTGTTGCGTTGGAAGACTAATGCTTTCCAATAGCAGTTTCTTTCCCAGGTCTGCTCCGACGTTTTTAAAAGGTGTGTGCAGACAGGTTTGCCCACCCTCAGAACACCAACGCGTCAAAACGATAAAAATAACGGACCACCGGCAATTTGCTGGGATAATTAACTGGCTCATAAAACAAAGAAAAGAAAAAAGAAATCAGCTTTTTGAGTGTTGATCAACCTGCTACCTGTTGTGGAAACTTTAAATTGTGATGTAACATTTTATAATGAAACATTAGTATGACCCTCTTCTATACATGTATATCTTTATAAGGAATGTAAAGCTCAGTTTTTTCAGTGTTTTTTTCTTCCTATTTTAGTCACAAAAGTGTACATTTTGTAACAAATTTGAAACACTGATTAGTATTATTCATTAGTATTAGTATTATCATCAAATGGTATAGCAATCAAGTATTATTACCAATCTCAAAACATCCCTTCCTGTTCAAATTCCCGGAGAAAATAGTTTTTATTCAATTAAACAAGTTTTTGAATGAGAACAGAATTTTCGACATTTTTCAGTCTGGTTTTAAGCAACTCCACAGCACTGAAACAGCATTAGTGAGGGTTTGTAACAATATTGTGGTATCAAATTATTCTGGTCAATTTGTGGTACTTGTACTCCTGGACCTTACGGCTGCTTTTGATACTGTTGACCACAGTATCCTTATATCACGGCTGGAACAGTGGGTTGGGGTTTCAGGTGCTGCATTAGAATGGTTCCGCTCATACCTGAGTGCCAGGAGCTTTTATGTCAAGGTTGGTAATAATGTATCTGCCTCATTACCTCTTTCTTGAGGGGTTCCACAGGGTTGGATTCTTGGACCCCTTCTGTTCTCATTCTATTTGCTCCCACTGGGGTCCATCCTGAGGAAACATGGTCTTTCATTCCATTGTTATGCTGATGATCAAATTTATTAAGTTTTCACGATGAGAAGACTGAAGTCATTGTCTTTAGTCCTAGCTCAACTCCTGGCTATGATCCTGTGAACCTGGGCTCTCTTCAGCCATATCTTAAGCAGTCTGGTAAAAATCCAGGGATGGTTTTAGATTCTAATTTCAAGTTTGATAAACAAATCAATTCTGTTCTGCAAAAAAGCTTATTCCAACTAAGACAGGTAGCTAAACTCAGGCCAGTGTTGTCCAGACCCGACCTTGAGAAACTAGTCCATGCCTTTATCACGACCCGTTTGGACTATTGCAATGCACTCTATGCTGGGGTCAGCCAGGCCTCCATCTCACATCTTCATCTCATCCAGAATGCTGCTGCTCAACGCTTAACCGGAACTCGTAGATCTGAACACATCACACCAGTTCTGTCCTCCCTTCACTGGCTCCCTGAATAGTCTTTAAAATTCTTCTGTTGAACTTCAAATGCCTAAATGGCCTCGCACCCTTTTATCTGTCCGAGCTACTGGAACAATACGTTCCCTCCCGGGCCCTGAGATCTTCCGATCTTTTGGCTGTTCCTAAAACTAGACTGAAGCTCAGAGGAGATCGGGCATTTTCAGTCATGGGCCCCAAACTCTGGAACAACCTGCCCCCCAACATTAGACAGGCCACCTCCCTTCCTCAGTTCAAATCCCTGCTAAAAACACATCTGTTCTTGCAGACATTTCACACTGTGTGAGTTGATTTAGTGTTTTGTTTTTGTTCTGTGCTCCTATGTTTTAAATGCCTTTTTAATTATTCAGTATTATCATTAGTGTTTTGTACTTTTCCATTATTTTTTACTTCCATTGTTGTTGTTAAGCACTTTGATAACAGTTTCTGTTTTAAATGTGCTCTATGAATAAAGTTGACTTGACTTGAATTATTAACACATAGCACTGCCACTTGTGCAAGGCACCAGCAGCCTAGTGACCCAGAAAGGAAGAATCGTCTAAAGCTAATGAATGGACGTATGGATGGATGGACGAGTCAACCCTTTTGTCTGTTAGCTAAATATCTCACAAATCACTTGATGAATTAGATATGAATTATTCAGAAAGTTATCTGCGGAGGCTCCGACTGATTTTCTTCTTCTTTCAGCTGCTCCTTTCTTCAGGGGTCGCCACAGTGAACTAACTCACATGAAGACTTGGCAATTGTTTTTACATCAGATGCCCTTCCTGATGCAACTACTGAGCTACCACAGCCCTTTGTGTGGAGCAGAGAGCTGCTAGGGAGCCACGGTGAGCAGATGGTTGGGGTTAAGGGCTTTGCTCAAGGGCCCAGAGTGAGGGCAGAGGCAGGTGTGGGTGTTTCACTTGTTCCACATTGATATTAAGTTGGGGAGTCAAACCGGCAACCTTCTGGTCACAGGCCCACCTTCTCTAACCTCTGCATCACTACTCTCCTCCAGGATGCTACAAGTGACAAACTTTTTAAATCTGTCCATTTCAAGTTGGCTAACACAGCCAATCAACATTCATCAACAAAGAAATGGCTTAACAGTCAGTATTAATAACGATGCCTTCAATTTTGACGTGGTTGTAGCTGGGAATCTTTTACAAAACATTTTCTAACAACGTTGTTTTTTTTAAGTTTTGACCAAAGCAGACGACCAAAGCTCTGACATGAAAGATGTCGGGCCTTGGGCATCCCTGCATCTCAGCATGCGTGATGCTCCATTTCATTTTTGTACACCATCAGCACTCCGCAGCTCAGCCCTGAAAGCCTTTCTCACATCTATAATGTTTGAAATGGCTGCTTATATATTCAAAGGTTTATTTTTTTTTAACAGCATCAACGCAAAGCATGAACATGTTAGTATTTTACATTGTGGTCAAATTCCTGACCATGTTGGCAAAAACATATTGTTAGACGACTTACCCTTGACTAAAACCTGGAATTATTACAGTTGTGTTCAAATCTAAATGATATGCATATCGCGTTTCTCCAAAGGCAGTTGTTCTTGTGAGTCATGCATTAAGCTGACGGGATTATTATTATTCCTCCAGTCCAGAGATGGGAATGCCTGAGGTCTTGGCAAAGTTCTGCACGGTTCGAGAAAAACACTCCACTGAGCACTTGTGATTAAGTGTCTTTATTTAAGCCCATGAACTCAAACAAGCAATCAGAGCCAAGCTAAAGCTCCAAAGTTCCTCAAATTCAAGTTGCTAGGAGCATTATGGTTTGTTGCTATCATTTTTTTGTTCCTGACAGCTGGTGTGAAAAATAAAACTCTAAGACTTACTAAAGTTACAAGTTCCACAATCTGACAAAAGAAAATTAAAGGTTTTCCTTTAATATTGTTCAACAAATCAGACGTACAACAACGATATTTATCATCCGTGTAATAAACAAAATATTATTATGGTAATATTGTAGTGCTGACAAAGGGATTATGCGTAATAATGGCAATCTTTTTTTTTTTTTGAACATTTTGTCTTTAATCTAAGAAATCTGGGGCAGTCTTTATCTGGCTTTGAGCCAGACATCTGCAGTGAACTCATTTCGTTGTCCACATGTTACTACTGTGACAGCAAAATTGCATCTTTCTTCTCCCCCTCCCTCCCATAAATCTCTTAAAATCCTCAACAGATTATTGCATTAAAAAAAATCAGCAGTGTTGAAAAAAAAAGGAAGAACCCATCAGAGCAGTCTGAAGATAAAACACGTTTTGTTGTCGGCGGTTTGTGTGAATTAGCTTTGGTTCCCAAGTGCAGGCAGTCTGGCTCTGTCCCTGCCTGTCTGCAGGTAAAATCCCCACATTCTCCCTATTGCTCACGTCACCTTCCCCTGATGAGGCGATAGTGTAGAAGAAAATGATTTTAGATGCATATTTTGCACAATGGTGTTGACAAACATCCAATAGTGTCTGCTGATTAAAAAGAGACACGCTCCGCCGACTGCTTGTTTTCACTAACTGCAAAACTCTGTTCTATAAACAACTAAACGCCTCATTAGACTGAAAAAGTCACGACAAGCTTTCATAACTTCAGTAGAAGAGATGGCATGTGTTTTTTGTGTGTGTGTTTTTTTCAGACAAGGTGTGACATCATTTGCTTGTCTGAGCAGACTATTTTTAGAAGCATTAAAATGCTGGATGACGTCAGAAACAAGTGGACGTACAAACTGCACTCACCTCAGTGCATTTACTCACATTGATTTTTGAAAACTCGTAGAACCCATCAGGTTAACCGTTGAGGCAGTTTTGGAACAGCAGAAAATGATCAAGTTTGTTCATGTTTTTTTTCTCTTCTTTCTACATTTGGTTTGCCATTATGTAATCTGTTGCTATGTGCTTGGTCTGTCTGTCCCTGTACAGCACTTTGGTGTGCACTGCTACTGTTTAAAGTGCTTTATAAATAAAGTGGCATGGTATGGTATATACCTGTACAGTTGCAGAAAATAAAATAGGAATAGGAAAGAAAATTTTGGCTAAATTATGCAAAAACTGCTTTTAGAGTATAATCCAGGATGGCTTGTTTGTCAAGGATTAAGCAT
>JBBPBX010006156.1:5875-30828 GCA_038048925.1 Garcialebias charrua
AACAGAACTGTTTCCAGCTGAGCCCCTCATTCATGTGATCCTTTTTAGAGAAGATTTTCTGAAGCTGCAAGGAGAGATGTGAGCCAAAACATTATGACCTGTGGACTTGGTTTGGTTTCACAGCTTCTTTAACGGGTGGACAGTGTTTTGTTAGACTCTTAAAGGCTTTGAATGAACTTTCAACGTGTTATAAGGTTTTTGAAAAAAACAAGTTTATTAAAAAGTACCAAGGGTTCACTACAGAGAGATTACAGTGTTTAAGATGTTTTATGCAAGGATTTTAAAACACTGTGATAAATCCTCAGAGGCTGTGCACGTTTTAAGGATGTTTAAGGTGCAGGCGGGGCTTCCTCAGGCAGAACTCTAGTGTTACATGGAATCATACATAAGACAGAAGGTTAAAGGCACATTAAGTAATTAAAGCACTATTTTCTGTTGTTTCCAGGTCGAATACACCATTTATGTATTTGTACAGAATGTAAATGATAACCCCCCCGTGTTCGACAAGATCTTGTACACACCAACCATCAATGAGGTAAGACACTGACACCTATCTAAAAACATTTTTGTCAAACAATTAATTTATCGTTATGATTTTCTGTGTGAATGATTATTAAGCATTCCCACTATTGTGATCCTGTTTATATTTATTATTCTGGATTCTTTAACCCTGTATTCACTGGTTAACTGGACATCATTAACCTCACACAGACTCTTCCACTGGTACATTTTCATCTTTAAATCACTTCTTGGTCTGCTGCCTTCATACATCTCCTCCTACATGTCTCTGTGTGAGTGCAGCTACAGCGTGCGCTCTCAGGACATGATTACCTGCAGTGTTCCCTCAGTGAGGACTGAACTAGACAAAAGGGCCTTCTCCTAATCCGCTCCTGTTTCATGGAATATCTTACAAAAAGATCTGAAGCTCTTGACCTTTGACCTCTCTAAATGGCTTCAAGCATCTGATAAGTTCCTGCAAGAACCAATGCAGACATGTTCCTGTTTTTAGTTTTCTACGTTGTCTTACAACCTAGCTGTTTTTGTTTCATTGTTTTAATTACCGTTTTATTTTCACTTGTTCTTCTGCCTCTTTCATGATTCTATTGTTGTCCACAGTTGTCATCACTCTTTGTTAAAATCAGGTCTCTTTTTAAATGAGTCCCCGAGACTCAATGAGACTAATGTGTATAAATAAAGGTTGAATGAATGAAAATTTATCATATTTTATTATAAAATTAGCCTTTTCAACTAATTGCACATGTTTTGCACTCATTTTAACTTTTCAGCAAAAATGTGCTCTCTCCACTTTTTTCTAGTAATTAGTGACATTTTGCTTTTTTAGCTGCTGTTCAGCTGTTTTGTTTCGGGTTTTTTTCCCATATTTTTGCGTTTTTCAGATAATTTCAACTTTTTGTTGCTCATTTTTGCTTCTTCAGCCTAATAGGGCACAATAGTGCTCTTCACTTGCCTCTGGTAATTTAATCTTCTTTATGATTGTTTAGCTACTTTTCAGCTTTCTGTTATTGCTAATTTCAGCTTTTTAACAAACTTACTAAATTTTGTGCTAATTTCTGCTTATTTAAATTTAATTGTGTAAATATGTGTTCTTCCTGCTTTCTTCTGTTAACCTAGGCTTGTTCTTCAATTTCAGCTACATTTCAGCACGTTTTTAGCTTGTTTCAGCTGTTTTTCAGCAAGTTCTTCAGGAATAAGCAGTCACACTGTATTTTCACCAGAAATAGGGTTTCTCTAGTTATTTATGATTTTTGGTGTTTACCTGATCAGTCTAATTTTTTACACTTCATTATCCAGATGTCCCCCATAGGTTCCACTGTGGGTACTTTTGATGCCACAGACCAGGACCAGGACCAGCTGTACTACAGGCTGACAACTGAATCTGTACGACTCTCATTGTTTCATTTGTTTTTCCTTCATAGTCCGATGAATGCATCTTATATGGGAAAGGATTAGGGCCATAGTGCAAAAAAATAAATAAAAACCTAAAAATTCTGACTTTAATCTCAGAAAGAAATACTAAAATTTAATTCAGAATTCTAAAAGAATATAACATGTTCACCTGTAATCTCATGTTGCACATGTCCTCAGTATAAGTTACATTTTATAATTTATTTGTTCTTTGCAGAGTTATTTCAAATTGAAGTTACCAACCATCCCAGAAATCCTGGTTGATGCACAACTTGACTACGACAAGATTAAACAGGTTGAACTGGTACTCCACGCTCAGGTGAGTCTTACAAACAGATGTTTTTCCTCCAACAAGCTGAAAGTGATGCTCTCTGTTTCTGTACATTTACTGACCTTCTGATTCTGATGACCAGGGCTTGATCTGAGCCGGATCCTGCCGGACCAGGATCCGGGAACTCCCTTATTCTAACAGGGTGTGTTCTGGTAACTGTTAAGGCTCAGTAATAAAGTTAGGAACAAACAAGTTATGAGAAACAAATGCTATCTCTGTCTTATTTTAGTACCAGACAAACCAATGGCAGTGACGATATCTAAGATCTTTGTATACTGTACTGAGACGCTCAGCTCAAAGCTGGAGCGGGAAACAGGGATGGCCAACTGTTTACAAGCAAACTGTTAATAACCCACCCCCGCGCCGGCCTGATGGCAGCGGGGCATTAAACTCACAGTCCAGAGGTCATAATTCCATCAAGGCACTGGACTCGCCATCTGATAACCAAGATTCTGTGATGTGAAGAAAATCCAACTCCTCATCTTTAAAAAGATTGCGTTGGTTAAACACATCCTGATAGAGTCCGACGCAGACACAGCCGTGGTCGGGTGAGCACGCGCCAGCGGGCGCAGATTTTGGAGAACAGCTCCTCCATGTCGGTTTGCGCGGCGCGCAGGTAAACAACTCCAGTTGTTTACATGGACTGTGCGCGTGGGTAGCTGACCAGCAGCACCACGGGTCAGAGAGGTGATGATCAGATCCAGAGCGAGCCCCGTCACTCTTGGCAGAATAATCCACGCGGTGCCTAAAGGCCCCGGCAGAGCTCTGCGTAAGGCAGTACGCTGCTGTACGCCGTACGTACGCAGAGGCACAAGCGTAGCTCCGCAGGGCACGAACACGCAAAGCCCAAATTTTACGACCGCTTACACGCGAGGCGCGTTGTCTCACAATAAACTGCCCGGCGCCGGACTGTTTTGTATGAGACACAAATGTATTAAATTCCCCTTCTTCATCCCTGATCTGGACTTTTCTTTTGTTTTTTTGCCAAAAGTCAAGTGATCGCATCGCTTCCTCCTCCGATGAGAAGGAAATGAATGAATTTGTCACGAGCGAACTAAACTCATGTCCAACGTGGCTGCGCAAGGTTCTAAATATTTCCTGGTGTTCTGGACCAGCGCTCCCTGTTTTTATTTTATTTTTTAGAACTTTTTATTAACATATAAACACAGAAAACCGCTGCGCAGCCCGTGCCTTTTTTCCCCCACCCGACCTGTCAATCAATTCAGTAGGCGTGTCAGCAAATGACCAATCAGCGACCTCAGTTTGTCCCGTAGGTAGACGCTCTGCGCGCAGCTGCTCAAATTACGACAAGAATTTGGAGCGAAAACGCGAGAACGAACGCCGAGCTGTGCCTGTGAACGCGTGCGCACAGAACAGGCGCGTAGAGCGGCGTACAGGCCGTACGCAGAGCTCTGCCGGGGCCTTCAGTTTCACCAAGAGCCCCGCGCGCTTCCCACCACGTCTGCGACGTTTCCTCCCGGGAGCAAGGTCAGGGTCACGCAGAAGAAATGCAGGAATTTTGGACAGAACTGGTGGAGGAGAGTTCTGACCGCTGTACCAAAACAACGCAAGCATTTCAGCAAATGTACGGAGCTCCAAAAATACTCGACAATCATACTGCAAATATGATCTGTACACTGCACAAAGCATTGTAAAAATAACAAAAATAGAAAGGGACAGCAAGCCCTACACATCGGCGCCATCTTGAAATGGAAAAAGTAGACACCTGTCCATTGTCAGAGGCCATGAGAATATTTGCTGGTGAAGATTCTCAGTCGTCCAGGACATGATGAAATCAAAAAAGGCGTTCAATACAGGATCAACTGGACTTTATTTGTTGCAGACATATTAGATATTTAAATATCTCCTCAACATAGGAGAGCAACCTCCTCTGGACAAAACTCAGCTGTTCACCTCCACCTCACGGACAAGGGACACTCCTTTGAGGACCAGAATGTTCAAATTTTGGACCGAGAACACAGATGGTTTGAGAGGGGGGTAAAGGAAGCTGTGTATGTTAAGAGAGAAAAACCTTCTCTTAACAGAGGAGGAGGTCTGAGATTTCAACTGTCTAAGACCTATAACTCAGTTTTGGATTTGATTCCGAAACGTTTTACACCGGATGGGAGCAGGGATGCCTTGTCTGTAAATTAGACTAACAAAGTTCTCTGAGTAGCCTCTGTTGTTGTTTGGGAGGTGTTGTTTGTCAATTTACATACAGTTTTGTGTCTTCTAACAGAGACCTCAAGGGAACCTCCTACTGTTAAGGTGTGATCTTTCAATTTACATGTATGTGTTACAAACCCCCTTTTAAGCTGGGATGTGTCGTTTTGTCAATTTAAATAGAATGGGCATGTTAGTTAATTTGTGGTGTTATTTCAGTTTCCAATTTCATATGTTGGTGCGTGACTTGTAAGCCTGTATAAAACTTCTCGTTCTCACAGCTTCCATTCAGAATTGAAAAAGACTTCTGGACAGAAGTCGAAACGTTTTCTGCAACAAATAAAGTCCAGTTGATCCTGTATTGAACGCCTTTTTTGATTCCATGAGAATATTGTTAGTAACTTTCACCAGTGCAGATTCAGTTCTGTGGTGAGCTCTAAACCCTGACTGAAACTCTTCAGATTATTTCTTTGCAGATGATCACACAACTGACCTGCAACTATTTTCTCTAGAATTTTTTAGATGAAAGTTCAATTAGATATAGGTCTATAATTGGCTAGTATTCCTAAGTCAAGGTAATGTTTCTTAAGTAATGGTTTAATTACAACAATCTAGAAGCTCTGTGGTGCGTAACCATTTATTAGAGACAAATCAAGCAGATCTAAGATGTGGTTATTAATTAAGGGAAATGCGTCTTTAAATAACCTGGTTGGGATCTATCAGACATGTGGATGGTTTGGATGAAGATTTTATTTTTGACATTCAGAGATCAACAGGACAAAAACAGTGCAAACATAAATCAGGTTCTATTGACATTTTTAAAGTTGTCTCATCTGACACAGAACCAGAGGCGATAGTAGGAATGTTGGTTTGAATTTGTCCCTATTGAAATAATTTTATAATAATAATAATAATAATAAATTCAATTTATACCGCACTTTTCATTAATAAAAATCTCAAAGTGCTACAACAATAAAAACAAGTGATAAAATCAAATAAAATCAATAATGGTATTAACTAAGATTAAAAACAGAATCATGTGGAGGCAGAATAGGCCTGCTTAAAAAATAAATAAATAAATAAAATAAAACAAGTGATAAAATCAAGTAAAATCTATAATACTATCAACCAAGATCAAAGATAAAATCATGCGGGGGCAGAATAGGCTTGCTTAAAAAGAAAAGTCTTTAAACCGCTTTTAAAGTCAACCAGTGACTGTGGAGCTCTCAGGTAGTCAGGAAGGGAGTTCCATAGGCGGGGGGCAGCCACACAGAATGCCCTGTCTCCCATGGTCCTTAATTTGGTTCGTGGAATGTGAAGTAGATTACTGTTCTGTGATCGTAGAGACCGGGTGGATGAATATGGTGCAAGAATGTCCTTTAGATAGTCAGGTGAAGTTCCATGTAAGCATTGATGTGTAATGAGAGCAGTTTTGTATTGAATTCTGTAGGTGACAGGAAGCCAATGAAGGTTATGGAGAATGGGTGTAATATGTTCAAATTTACGAACTCTCAACAAATCCTTGCTGCACTGTTTTGAATATATTGAAGTTTCTGAAGGTTTTTGCCAGGGATTCCAATAAACAGGGAGTTGCAGTAGTCGAGCCTGGAGGAGACAAAAGCATGGACGAGCTTCTCAGCATCGGAAAAAGTCAGAGATGGGCGAAGTCTGGAGATGTTTCGAAGATGGAAGAAGCAAGTTTTAAACAGATGCTTAATGTGATTTTCAAATGTAAGATGAGAGTCCATTTTTATTCCAAGATTTGTAACAGAGGTGGAGAGGGGGATGTCTTGTCCAGAAAAGGAAAGTGTTGTTATAGTAGATGTTTGTACCTGGTGAGGGGTGCCAATCATTACGGCCTCAGTCTTGGAGCAGTTTAATTGAAGAAAGTTCTGATTCATCCATGCCCTTATTTCCTCCAGGCAGGCAGAGAGGGCAGTGAGTGAAGATGGAGATGGGGATGATGAGGATGATCCAGTCCTGATGTAAAGCTGTGTGTCAGAGTCAGAGTCAGAGTCAGAGAGAATTTATTGTCATTTGCACCGCATGTAGTACATGTGTTGAAAACGAGATTATGTACACAGGGTCCCAGTTACATCCAACAACAAATGCAAGAGAAATACAATAATAACATCTAGGATTAACTAAGAGAGACATCACATCAGCTAGTAATACACTAAGCCCTAATGTAGTAGAAAAACATCATTATAAACAGCAGCACGAACATGAGCAGATGGTCACAGATGAACGCAGCAACAAGAAACAGATCAGTACAGTATCAGTATGATGTGACATTTTGCAGTGTTTATTCTTATTATTTATTTATTCATGAGTCTGACAGCCTCAGGGTAGAAGCTGTTTCTCAGTCTAGTGGTTCTACATTTGTCGTCGGCATAGCAGTGAAAAGAAATGTTGAACTGATTAATAATTTGACCTAAAGGCAGCATGTAAAGGGAAAACAGCAGGGGCCCCAGAACTGACCCTTGAGGGACACCACAGGAGACACCGACTGTCTGGGAAGTGGCATTGCCAAGACTAACGCATTCCAGCCTATCGGAGAGGAAAGATTTGAACCAGTCCAGGACAGTGTCACAGAGACCGACCTCCACATGAAGACGGTGGAGGAGAATATTATGGTCCACAGTGTCGAAGGCTGCAGTGAGGTCAAGGAGGACAAGGACGGAGGGAGAGCCAGTGTCAGCAGCCATGAGGATATCATTTGTAACTCTCAGTAATGCAGTCTCAGTACTGTGAGCTGCTCTGAATCCAGATTGAAACTTCTCGTACAGAGAGTGTTGCTGTAGGTGGTCCTGCAGCTGAGCAGCAACTGCTTTTTCCAGCACTTTGGACAGAAACGGGAGGTGGGAAATTGGGCGGTAATTAGAAAAAATGTCGGGATCCAAGTTAGATTTTTTCAGAAGAGGCCTAATGATGGCAGTTTTTAGAGGCAGTGGAACATGACCAGATTGTAGAGACTGATTTATTATTTGAGTGATTAATGGGCTTATTGCAGAGTGATTGGATTTTATGAGAGATGAGGGGAAGGGATCCAGGGCGCAGGATGAAGGCTTCATTTTCTTTATGATGGACTCCACCTCACTCTGAACAACCTCATCAAAGCTGCTCAGGGACCCAGGATGCAGACGGGTAGATGGTAAACGAAGATCAGGGAGGTTGTGAAGCTGAGATCTGATGGTGTCAATTTTGTTTTTAAATGATGAAAGGAACAGGTCGCATTTTTGAACACATTCCTCAGAAGTTTGTTTAATGGGATTAAGTAGATGAGTTACTGTGGAGAAGAGCTGTTTAGAGTTACCAGGGCAGGTGTTGATGATGTTGGAGTAATACTTGGAGCGTGCTTCTTTAAGAGAATAGGCGTATGCTTTCTGATGTTCTTTGTATGCCTGCTTATGTACCGAGAGACCAGATGATTTTAGACGTCTCTCGATAGCACGGCCAGTTGCCTTCATCCTGCGGAGCTCACCAGTGTACCAGGGGGCTGAACGGGAGAAAGACACCAGTCTTGTCTTCAAGGGAGCATGTAGGTCCAGAAGCTCTTGGAGAGATCGGTTGTAGTAATCAACGGAGTCATTGGCAGATGAATGATTGACAACGGTCAGGGCGTGAAGATCAGCGGACAGAACATCAGGGGAAATGTTTTTAAAGTCCCGGAACTGGATGGGTCGCTTTGGGTTTGAAGCAGGTGAAGTTGAAGGCACTTCCAGAGAGATGACACTGTGGTCCGAGACACCCAGGTCATATACAGATAAGTTATTGATGAGTACAGTGTCTGTAATCACCAAATCCAGAGTATGCCCCCTGCTGTGCGTAGGGACGTCCACATGTTGGGTGAGATTAAGAGAGTCCAGAAGAGACTTAAAATCTGTTGCCAACGGGGAAGAGGAATTGTCCATGTGGATATTTAGATCGCCAAGAAAAATAGTTTTCACAGGGGAGGTGCAGAAAAAGGTGAGGAGGTCATGCATCTCTGAGTTAAATGAAACATGCGGTTTGGGAGGTCTATAAATCAATATAACGTTCATCAGGAGTGGGGCTTTGAAGTTGAAGGCCAAACTTTCAAAAGAGGAAAAGTCCTGAGAAGCTAGATGTGTCAATTTTAAATTATTGCGGTAGATTACAGCCAGACCACCACCGCGGCCAGTGCTGCGGGCTCTCTGCAGATAACTGTAACCAGACGGACAGGCCTCATTTAGAGAACTGTACACATCTGGCTGATGCCAAGTCTCTGTAAGACACATGAGGTCCAAGTCCTTCTCCAGAATGTGATCGTGAATTAGGCATGATTTGTTTGATAGTGACTGCACATTGAAAAGTTCTAATTTAATACCAGTTGGTGTAGAAGCCTTTTGAACCGGTTTCAGCAGACTGAAGTCCACTCCACGTTTTCCTTGCCACTTCGTGCGCTGTGGACTACAAGGGACTACAGACGCAGCGTTCTGATGACGTCGTCGAGGTGCGACACGTCTCTTGGACGAGACACACGCGATAGACCCAACCTGCGGCTGTCCAGAGTAGATGGATATCTTTCGAGAGCTTCTGTGGATATAACGAGGTCTACGCAGAAGTCCCAGTTGTTTGATGGTGGAAACAGAGGGAGGAATGGAGCAGTTGTTAAGTCCAAGCAGCTGCGAAGCAGAATACGTCAACATCGTGCCAGCCAAGCCGGGGGAAGCTAGCACAGAGCTAGCTGCTAACAGCAGACCCACGGCTCCGAAAGAAACAACCAAGAAGCAGAGGGATGTAACTTGGTTGAGCATATCGTGAAGAGGAGCACAGGAGAAAATCCAGGACAGTCCAGATGACACAGGAGGTTGACAGGCAGCAGGTGAGTGGAACAATAATTGCAGCTACGTAGTTCTTGAAGTAAGTTCGTGCTGGAGTTTGACAGGAGGTAGACAGCCCAAATTCCGGTTAGGAAGAGCTAGCCAAGCTGTCCGTAAAATCCTTATTAAAAAACCACTGAACAAAACGAGTCCAGATAAATGTCCAAAAAATAGCAACAGAAAAATAACTATTTAGCGTGGAGAAGCGGCGACATCACGCCAGCGTCCTCTCCAGCTGGTGTCAATCCAGATGGAAACCATGTCACTGGTTTGAGCCTGTGACACAAAGTAGGGTTATAAATTTTATTTATAAAGAATCTCATGAAGATATCACTGCTTATAGTTGTAGGGATACATGAATCAACAGAGACAGGATTTTTCATTACACTACTTATGGTACTGAAAAGGAACCTGGGGTTATTTTTATTTTCATAAATTAAAGATAATTAATATAAAGTTCTAGCTTTACGGAAAGCTTTTTTGTACGTTAGCAGGCTATCTCTCCATGAAAAGTAGGGTGGAGTGCCACTTTCTTTCTAGCTTTGTAGATGTCTGTTTATGTAACTCAGAATTGAACCAAGGAGCTAGTTTAAAGAAAAGGGGAGTGGTGGCACAGAGGTTAGAGAAGGTGGGCCTGTGATTGGAAGATCACCGGTTCAACTCCCGGTACTGGCAACATCAAAATGTGGGTGGGATTGGTGAAGCACCTGCCTCCACCCTACTTTTTCCCACTCTGGGTCCTTGAGCAAGGTTCTCAACCCCACCAGCTGCTGCTCTGGGCGCCCTAGATATCAGCTCTCTGCTCCACACAGAGGGCTGTGGTAGCTCGGTGGTCTGTGGTTGTGTCAGTAAGGACATCCGGAGTAAAAATAGTAATTGCCAAGTCTTGGTGCAACTTAGTTTGCTGTGGTGACCCCTGAAGAAGGAGAAGCCGAAAGAAAAGAAAAAGGTTGACAGATCCTTCTGACGGACTAACGGAGCGTCACCGATGGACCTGACTTACCTTGTTAGATTTTCCTACCTGAAATATTGAGCATGCATCAGGACATTCTGTCCTTCTTTTAGGACACAAAGTTTGACTCAGCCCCAGAAGGCATCTCGTTTACGGCCACCACAACCATCATGGTTTCCATCTTAGACATCGACAACAGACCACCGTGGTACCAGCCTTGCAGCAGACGTGAAGTGGGGGGAACAGTGGTCTGTGAGAGTTCTGGCTACACCGGCAGGGTTGATTTAAATGAACAAGAGGTAACAGCACCAACACCACATCAACTTCTGATGAAAAGACTGAGGGAGGGGTCTAAACAGACTCTAAATGTTCATGTACAAAATTCACCTCTTGATTTCATAAAATATATGGATAACTGTGTTTTTATCCCTCTCCTCCCCAGACTGGGGTGTTACCTTTGAAACCAGGACCACTTTATGCCATTGATGGAGACATGGGAATAGATGAAGACATAACATACTCCTTCCTGAGTGGTAAGGAGCTTCCAGTGGTCCGTCGCTCAAACTGGTTTGTAAATAATTAGAAGATGGACTCAGTTCTGTCTGTGTTCTAGGAAATGAAGATGGTCTGTTGGAGATCAACCCAAACACAGGAAACGTCACAATGTTGAGGCCAGCTGATGTGTTGGGACCAATCACTCTGACAGTCCTGGTAAAGTCAAACAGTTGGTGTGTGACGGAAAGAATAAAATCTGCTGCTGATTGATCAAACTAGCCAAGAAACTTAAAGAGATGCAGCAACTCAGTGTGATGGTTTGAGCCTGTGACACAAAGTAGGGTTCACTCCCAAAAAAGACCTTCAGTTTATTTCTAAAGCTCCAAGTCACAACAGAAGTCGTCTCAGGCACTGAACAGAAACATTCATATATAAAATAATAATTTAACAGAAACATTCATATATAAAATAATAATTTAACAGAAACATTCATATATAAAATAATAATTTAACAGAAACATTCATATATAAAATAATAATTTAACAGAAACATTCATATATAAAATAATAATTTAACAGAAACATTCATATATAAAATAATAATTTAACAGAAACATTCATATATAAAATAATAATTTAACAGAAACATTCATATATAAAATAATAATTTAACAGAAACATTCATATATAAAATAATAATTTAACAGAAACATTCATATATAAAATAATAATTTAACAGAAACATTCATATATAAAATAATAATTTAACAGAAACATTCATATATAAAATAATAATTTAACAGAAACATTCATATATAAAATAATAATTTAACAGAAACATTCATATATAAAATAATAATTTAACAGAAACATTCATATATAAAATAATAATTTAACAGAAACATTCATATATAAAATAATAATTTAACAGAAACATTCATATATAAAATAATAATTTAACAGAAACATTCATATATAAAATAATAATTTAACAGAAACATTCATATATAAAATAATAATTTAACAGAAACATTCATATATAAAATAATAATTTAACAGAAACATTCATATATAAAATAATAATTTAACAGAAACATTCATATATAAAATAATAATTTAACAGAAACATTCATATATAAAATAATAATTTAACAGAAACATTCATATATAAAATAATAATTTAACAGAAACATTCATATATAAAATAATAATTTAACAGAAACATTCATATATAAAATAATAATTTAACAGAAACATTCATATATAAAATAATAATTTAACAGAAACATTCATATATAAAATAATAATTTAACAGAAACATTCATATATAAAATAATAATTTAACAGAAACATTCATATATAAAATAATAATTTAACAGAAACATTCATATATAAAATAATAATTTAACAGAAACATTCATATATAAAATAATAATTTAACAGAAACATTCATATATAAAATAATAATTTAACAGAAACATTCATATATAAAATAATAATTTAACAGAAACATTCATATATAAAATAATAATTTAACAGAAACATTCATATATAAAATAATAATTTAACAGAAACATTCATATATAAAATAATAATTTAACAGAAACATTCATATATAAAATAATAATTTAACAGAAACATTCATATATAAAATAATAATTTAACAGAAACATTCATATATAAAATAATAATTTAACAGAAACATTCATATATAAAATAATAATTTAACAGAAACATTCATATATAAAATAATAATTTAACAGAAACATTCATATATAAAATAATAATTTAACAGAAACATTCATATATAAAATAATAATTTAACAGAAACATTCATATATAAAATAATAATTTAACAGAAACATTCATATATAAAATAATAATTTAACAGAAACATTCATATATAAAATAATAATTTAACAGAAACATTCATATATAAAATAATAATTTAACAGAAACATTCATATATAAAATAATAATTTAACAGAAACATTCATATATAAAATAATAATTTAACAGAAACATTCATATATAAAATAATAATTTAACAGAAACATTCATATATAAAATAATAATTTAACAGAAACATTCATATATAAAATAATAATTTAACAGAAACATTCATATATAAAATAATAATTTAACAGAAACATTCATATATAAAATAATAATTTAACAGAAACATTCATATATAAAATAATAATTTAACATTATTTATGTGAGGAGCAGACTGCTTTGAGTTTAACTCCATCACAGAACTCTCATCTTGAACAAGCATGAAGGTGACAATGGAAAGGAAAAACTCCCTCATGAGGCGGCCGTGGCGTAGTGGTAAGGGCAGTCGTCTCCCGATTGGAAAGTTGGCGGTTCGACTCCCGGGACCCGCACCATGTGTCGTTGTGTCCTTGGGCAAGACACTTAACCCTGAGTTGCTCCCGGTAGGACTGGAAAGCACCTTGCATGGTAGTCTGCCGCCACCGGTTTATGAATGTGTATAGCATTCAATATATGTGTAGCACTTTGAGATTTTCAGTAATGAAAAGTGCGTTATAAATTGAATTAATTATTATTATTATTATTATTATTATGAGGAAGAAACCTTTAGCAGAACCAGGATCAGGACAAGAGGCTATCTGCTTCGACCGGCTGGGTTTGGTAGGAACAGATACACAATGGCAGGTCAAGAATCACACGTTAAGATAGAAATAGTATCAAATGAAAACTATTCAATTTTAACAATTCATTTAAGGAAAGAGAGATTAATAATTTAGTAATATTTCTTCAAAGTCCTGTTGTTCTGTCCGACCATTTTTTAATAACCTTTGAGTTTACATTAAATGACTACTCAGTCACTGAGAGTAAATGTCATCTTAGAAGGTGCTTATCAGAAAACGCTGTAACCAAGTTTAAAGATTATCTTCCATAGTTTTCCTCGGTCGTGCAGAGTAATGCATCAGAGAACAGTGACTTAAATCATCTAGTTGATAATTTTACAACTACAGTACTTTGCAAACTTCACTCAATAAAGCTGCTCCGCTGAAAAAGAAAGTAATCAATCAGAGATTAGCTCCTTGGATCATTCCTGAGTTACATACTTTAAACAGACATCTAGAAAGCTGGAAAGAAAATGGTGCGCCACTAATGTTGATGAATCTTACTTATCCTGGAGAGATAGCCTGCTAACGTACAAAAAATCACTATGTAAAGCTAGAACTTCATATTATTCGTCTTCACAGCAATGAGAGGAGAAAAAACGCTAGACCAAGTCTACACTAATGTGAAGGGGGCGTACACGTCGAAGACACGCCCAGCGCTCGGAGCTTCCGATCACGACTCTCTGATCCTGGCACCAAGACAGCTACCCCCACTCAGGCGCTCCAAGCCGGAACAAAGAGAGATAAGAATCTGGAGTCAAGGCAGCACCTCCATGCTGAGAGACTGTTTTGAGAAGACAAACTGGTCTGTTTTCAGAGAAGCAGCTACTGAAGGAAGTTCAGTGGATATGGAACTCTATGCTTCCTCAGTCCTGGGCTACATCAGTACATGCTCTGAAAATGTATCCATAAAAAAATATGTTAAATCCTACCCGAACCGGAAACCCTGGTTAAATAAAGAAGTTCACGCCTTGCTAGCAGCCAGGGACACTGCATTCAAGTCAGGAGATAAAGTGGAGCTGAGAAAGAGCAGGAATGAACTGAAGGATGGCATTAAGAAGGCCAAGGCCACGTATGCACAGAGGATCGAGGGACAGTTCACCTCACAAGACCCACGGAGCATGTGGAAGGGTATTAAATGCATAACAGATTACAAAGGCAAGAACAAACAATGCCCCAGGGACCCATCTCTGCCTGATGCCCTCAATAAGTTTTATGCACGTTTTGATGATCCAAACAGACCTGCTAGCACCAGACTCACCTCATCACCAGATGAAGAGCATCTCAGGGTGACCGCAGCAGAAGTGAGAGGCAGTCTCAGAAAGATTAATCCTCATAAAGCAACCGGACCAGACAACATCCCAGGGAAAGTTCTGAAGGAATGTGCGGACCAGCTCTGTGAGGTGCTGGCTGACATCTTCACCACCTCACTTGCACTGGAGTCAGTTCCCACCTGCCTGAAGACCGCGACCATCATCCCAGTCCCAAAGAGCTCCACAGTGACTGGTCTGAATGACTATAGACCGGTGGCCCTCACCCCGATAGTCGCTAAATGTTTTGAGAAACTGGTCATGTCCCACATCAAGGCAACCGTCAACATCAATGAGGACCCTCATCAATACGCATACCGTGAGAACCGATCAACAGAGGACGCCATTTCTTCCGTGGTCCACACTGCTCTCACCCACCTGGATCAGAAGGACTCATACGTGCGTCTGCTCTTTGTGGACTTCACATCTGCCTTCAACACCATGATCCCCCAAACTCTGATAGACAAACTATCTACACTTGGACTAAGCCCCTCTATTTGTAACTGGGTACTAGACTTCTTAACAAACAGACCACAGTCCGTGAAGATCCACAACTTCTCCTCCTCCACCATAACCCTCAGCACTGGCTCTCCTCAAGGATGTGTGCTGAGCCCCCTTCTGTTCACTCTGCTCACATATGATTGTACAGCCACACTTCCAGGCTGTCATATTGTTAAGTTTGCAGATGATACAGCGGTGGTGGGATGCATCACAAACAATGATGAGTCCAGCTACAGACAGGAGGTGGAACACCTGGAGAGCTGGTGCAAAGAGAATAATCTTCACATGAATGTGAAGAAGACAAAGGAGATGATTGTGGACTTCAGAAGGAACAAACACACCCATGCCCCACTGAACATAGGTGGATCTGCAGTGGAAGTGGTCTCCAGCTACAAATACTTGGGTGTACACTTGAATGATAACCTCAGCTGGAGCAACAACACCACCAGCCTGATCAAGAAAGGTCATCAGAGACTCTACTTCCTCAGACGGCTGAGACGAGCTGGTCTGAGCAGCCCAGTCCTCACCTCCTTCTACAGGTGTGCAGTGGAGAGCATCCTGTGCTCCAGCATCAACGTGTGGCATGGAGGCTGCACAGTTGAAGAGAGGAAAGCTCTACAGAGAGTGGTGAAGGCTGCACAGAAGTCTGTTGGAGTCAGTCTCCCCACCATCACAGACATTTACACCTCCAGATGCAGGAAAAGAGCCACCTGCATCATGAAAGACCTCACTCACCCAGCACACTCACTCTTTGCCCCACTCCCCTCAGGACGGAGGTTGAGGAGCATCAAATGTAGAACCACTAGACTGAGGAACAGCTTCTACCCTGAGGCTGTTAGACTCATGAATAAATAAATAATAAGAATAAACACTGCAAAATATCACATCATGCTGATGCTGATCTGTTTTCTTGTTGCTGTGTTCATCTGTGTTCATCTGTGACCATCTGCTCATACAAACTCATGTTCGTGCTGCTGTTTATTCCCACTATATTAGGCTTAGTGTATTACTAGTTGATGTTTTTCTTAGTTAATTCTAGATGTTATTACTGTTTTTCTCTTGCATTTGTTGTTGGATGTAACTGGGACCCCGTGTACATAATCTCGTTTTCATCACATGTACCACATGCGGTGCAAATGACAATAAAGACTCTCTGACTCTGACTCTTATTCATCTTTAATTGATGAGAATATATTACTGTTTATCTTTTACATTTTATTGTTGGATGGAACTGGGACCCTGTGTACATAATCTTGTTCCATCACATGTACCATATGAGATGTGAATGACAAATAATTCTCTCTGACTCTGACTCAAACACTGTCCAGTTTTAAGACTGGGCTTAAGACATTCCTTTTTTATCAATACTATACTTAGGGTCGGCTTTTTATGCTGTCTTAAGCTAGAGACAGTGATTCAAAAGTATTATAACTACTACCGTACTTTTTGGTGTATAAGACGCTGTTTTTTTACTCATTTGAATGTCCTGCGGCTTATACGCCGAAGCATCCTATTTATGGATTTTTCCCCATATTTTTAGACCCATTTTTGGCTCTGATATCGCCGTTTTTCATTTTGGCCAAAAAATGGTGCAGTACCACTTTTGTCTGCTAGGGGGACACTTCCAGAGAGTCCACCGACCATTTATAGCTCATGTGTCCGAAAAAAGCCTTCACTGGTCGGACTGACTCTGTCGCTGCCCGCCTCCTGCTCTGGAGGTAGCTACTATTAGCTGTGAGGTTAGCTGTTTTTTTAGCAAGATAACTCATAAACCACACAGCGGATTTTCTTGAAACTTACAGAGCGTAATTATTTGGTGGTCATTTACAAACTGTTAGCTGCAGAAGATATTTAGAGCTATAAAAAAATTGTTCTTTTAGCTTTTGTTGTTAGCGGTATAGCTACCGCAAACAGATACCTACTGTTTAGATAAACAGCTCTTAAACCACTTGACAGATATTTTTTAGGCTTTCAGAGTGTAATTATATGGGTTTCATTTACAAACTGGTGACCTGTATAAGACATTTGAGATAAAATTCTAATTTTTATTCTTTTTTTAGAGACGGAATCGTCTCCTTAGCTTCGGTTTTATTTCCGTTTATATTGTTATAAATCATAAACCACTCAGAGATATTTTTTTAGCTTACAGAGTGTAATTATATGGGTTTTCATTTACAAACTGTTGACCTGTATAAGACATTTGAGATAAAATTCTATTTTTATAATTTATTTTATTAGCGCACGTGACCGTTTGGAAGACGTCAAAGCGAAACAATTTAAATCCAGCAGATTAGACCATTTCGTGAATTGATTAAGGAACGGTTAAGCTCAGGAACCCTTGTGCTATAATGTCAGCTAAGAAATATATTTTTTCTCGGCAAACAAATAATTTTTTTTACCGTGTTAATCTTGTAAAGTCCTTCCATGCTGGCTCGCTTCTGTGGCTGCCATTTTCAGCAGGGCAAATGAGGCGCTGACGCGTCGCGTAGCGGTGGCGCATAATAGATGTGACTTATAGGGCGAAGCGGCGTATTTATGGATTTTTCTAAATTATTACTAATAATTGGACAAAGCGGCTTATACACAGAAGTATCTTTTCCGCCGAAAAGTACGGTAATTGGTTTAGTATTAATCAATAATCCTGACTGAAAAATAGAAGCTACACCTCCGCCTCGACCAGTTGTTCTAGGAACATGAAAATTTAAATAATTAACAGGAGTGCGTTCATTTATACCAACAAAATCCTCTTGTTGTTGCCAGGTTTTGGTCAGACAGAATAGATCAATAAGATATGTGTCTTCTCTAGAGCAGGTCATATGCAGCATGAAGCCATCTGGTTCCCCCTTTGATGTGGTCCCCCCTCGACTCCTAAAGGAGATTTTTCCTGTTCTGGGCCCTCCTGTTCTTGCCATTGTGAATAGCAGCTTAGCCTCAGGTGTGTGGTGCCAATATCTTCTAAACATGCTGCTGTCCAACCTCTCCAGAAAAAACCTAGCCTTGACCCCTCAGTCATGTCTAAATTCCGGCCTGTCTCCAGACTCCCATTTGTCGCTAAACTACTGGAAAAAATAGTGGAGTCCCAGCTGAAATGCTTTCTAGAGGATCACACCATCTTAGAGCTATTCCAGTCTGGCTTTACACCTCTCCACAACACTGAAACTGTTCTACTTAAGGTTTTTAACGACATCTTCCTATTCACAGACGCTGGTGATTCTGTGCTCCTTCTCTTACTGGACCTCACATCTGCTTTTGATACGATTGACCGAGATCCTCATTGCGAGGTTGGAGCAGTAACTGGGCATCTCAGGGTCAGCCCTCGAATAGTTTAGATCCTACCTTGCTGACAGGCCCTTTTGTGTCTCCATCAACGATTTTAGTTCAGCCTCGGCAGCACTTAAATGGGGGATACCGCAGGGGTCCATCTTCGGTCCTCCTTTATTTTCTTTATACCTGCTGCTACTAGGTACTATTTTCCGGAAACATAACATACTTTTTCATTTCTAAGCTGATGACTGCCAAATCCAGTTTCCCCTCAGACTTAACAGTACTTGCTCTATTCAACCGTTACTGGACTGCCTAGCTGACATCAGAGACTGGATGGCTTTAAATTTCTTAAGTTTCAATGAGAAGAAGTCTGAAGTTATGTTGTTCCCTCCCAATCACACAACCACCAACCACTGCATTGACCTGTCCGTTCTGTCACCGTTAGTGAAACAAAGAGTCACTAATCTAGGAGTAATACTCAACCCTTCTTTGAAACTGAACAGTCATGTAAACATGATTGTTAAATCCTGTTTTTTCCAGCTGAGGCGGCTGTCTAAGCTGAAGCCCATATTATCCAAAAATAACCTGGAAATAGTAATTCATGCATTCATTACATCCAGGCTTGACTATTGCAACTCGCTCCTTTTTTTATCATTCAGACCTCCATAGCTAGACTTCAACTGGTCCAGAACGCGGCAGCCCAATTTTTAACCAGCGCATGCAAAAGAGAGCACATTAGACCTGTTTTGGCCTCCCTGCACTGGTTACCGGTTCACCTTTGAATCCAATTCAAAATGCTCTTGTATGTCTATAAATCACTAAACAGCTCTGCCCCTTCCTATCTTACTGATCTGCTCCAGCCGTATGTCCCACCACTTTCTCTCTGATCAGCAGACCAGTTGATCCTCACAGTTCCAGGAACCCATCTCAAGCGCAGAGGTGACAGGACCTTCTATGTCGCAGGTCCAAGATTATGGAACAAGTTACCTCTGCTCGTCAGACAGAACCTCTCCCTCACAGTTTTTAAATCTCACTTAAAACACACTATTATTCCCTGGCTTTTGGCACTGTGTGATCTGTGCTGAGCCTGTGTGCATCACACTGTGTTGGTCATAATGCTGTTGTTGTTGTTGTTGTTGTTGTTGTTGTTGTTGTTGTCATCGTTGTTGTCCACTATTGTTTTTTGTTTTTACATTCGGTTTCCTGTTATGTAATCTGTTGCTTTGTGCTTGGTCTGTCTGTCCCTGTACAGCACTTTGGTGTGCACTGTCACTGTTTAAAGGGCTTTATGATCAGTTATCAGTTCATTGACTAACAGGGATTCAGAAGAAATAGATCTGATGTTCAAGAGTCCACAATTAATGATTTTATTATTTTGTTGTGGTAAAGTAGTTGTGTTTATTTTAATAAGATTATTATGGTTTATATAGTTAGAGCTGATTTGTCATCCATCCATCCATTCTCTTCCGCTTATCCGGGGTCGGGTCGCGGGGGTAGCAGCCTAAGTAGGGAGGCCCAGACTTCCCTCTCCCCAGCCACTTGGAGCAGCTCCTCTGGGGGAATCCCAAGGCGTTCCCAGGCCAGCCGAGAAACATAGTCCCTCCAGCGTGTCCTGGGTCTTCCTCTGGGTCTCCTCCCGGTGGGACATGCCCGGAACACCTCACCAGGGAGGCGTCCAGGAGGCATCCTAACCAGATGCCCGAGCCACCTCAACTGGCTCCTCTCGATGTGGAGAAGCAGCGGCTCTACTCCGAGTCCCTCCCGGATGACTGAGCTTCTCACCCTATCTCTAAGGGAGAGTCCAGACACCCTGCGGAGAAAACTCATTTCAGCCGCTTGTATCCGAGATCTTGTTCTTTCGGTCACAACCCAAAGCTCATGACCATAGATGAGGGTGGGAACGTAGATCGATCGGTAAATTGAGAGCTTTGCCTTTTGACTCAGCTCTCTCTTCACCACGACAGACCGGTACAGCGCCCGCTTCACTGCGGATGCTGCACCTATCCGCCTATCGATCTCACGCTCCAGTTTTCCCTCATTCGTGAACAAGACCCCGAGATACTTAAACTCCTCCACTTGGGGCAGGACCTCCTCCCCGACCCGGAGAGGGCATGCTACCCTTTTCCGGCTCAAGACCATGGCCTCGGATTTGGAGGAACTGATCCTCATCCCGGCCGCATCACACTCGGCTGCAAACCGCTCCAGCGAAAGCTGTAGATCACGATCTGATGAAGCCAATAGGACCACATCATCTGCAAAAAACAGAGAAGCGATTCTAAGGTCACCAAAACGGATCCTCTCAACACCTTGGCTGCGCCTAGAAATTCTGTCCATAAAAGTTATGAACAGAATCGGTGACAAAGGGCAACCTTGGCGGAGTCCAACTCTCACCGGAAACGAGCCTGACTTACTGCCGGCAATGCGGACCAAGCTCTGACACCGGTCGTACAGGGACCTAACAGCCCATATCAATGGGCCTGGTACCCCATACTCCCGGAGTACCCCCCACAGAACCCCCCGAGGGACGCGGTCGAATGCCTTCTCCAAGTCCACAAAGCACATGTAAACTGGTTGGGCAAACTCCCACGCACCCTCCAGGACCCTGTTGAGGGTGTAGAGCTGGTCCAGTGTTCCACGACCAGCACGAAAACCACACTGCTCCTCCTGAATCCGAGGTTCAACTATCCGACGGACCCTCCTCTCCAGAACCCCTGAATAGACCTTACCAGGGAGGCTTAAGCTGATTTTTGGTTTATTTAATTTGAGCAGTAGTCGAATTGACACTGTTTCAATAGGGGTGTGGGTGTGTAACAGAGGAGAAGCAGCAGAGAAGTATGGAAGACTACATCTCTGCTTCTTGGACTGATTTCTATACTGGACTGTTAATTGTCAACAACCTGGATGTTCTACTGGATCATCTAAATTTTTAGAGAGAAGTTGTGCTCCATTTAAGTTGGGATGGATTCCATCTCTCTACATCAGACTGAGTTTTCTCCAAAATCAAAGTCAAAGTCAACTTTATTGTCAAAACTGTAATATGTACAGCACATACACAGGATTGCAATTGCATTTCTCTCTGTCCCTCGGTGCAACAGTAACCATTTAAACAAAAAATTTAAAAATGCACTCCAGTTGTCTACAAATCCTACATTGTTTTCAGAACATCACCTGGACGCCCAGCGGTTGAAGGCCGACGTGCAGCTAAACATGTTGTCACTGGACAGGTTGGGGAGGGGGCAGGACAAAACTACAGCGTCAGACACAGTTTTTGTGAAGTTGCACACCAAAGCAACGTTCATTTTAGTGATCTCCGATTTGTGTAGCCGAGTGTCATTTTCGCAGTGTGAATAATGATTTTACTGTACTTCGCCTTAACTTTAGCCAGTAGTTTCTGGTGGGATTCAGTGTCGCCTGCTCTGGCCCCTGGAATGCATTTGACTGTACAGTAGTTTGAGTGGCATGTGCCACGTTTTGAACTACAAACTGCCAACGAGAGTCTGCGCCTCAGCAGGCATCTCACTAAGCATGGAAAAATGATTTGAGTGTTGAACTGGTCGGTGGTTGACCAAGGGTCTAGTCTTATTTTTTCTTTGGACCGTCACCCAGTGGGGCTGAGGTTCAGGGTAGCTAAGTGAAGGAAACTGGTTTGAAACATGGTTTTGAACAGGAGAAGAATCATTTGAAACGTGAACGGATCGGTGGTTAGTTGGGGATTTAGTTTTAGCTTTAGGCTTACTTTGGGCCCATATCCCTCGGGCCTGTGGTTCCGGGTTGCAGAGAGGAGGAAACTGATTTGAAACGTGATTTAAAATGCAAGAAAATCTTTTAAAACGTCATTTGAAATGTGAACATGTTGGTGGTGGACCGGGGACTTTGTTTTAGCATTTAGTTTACCTCGGGCCGTCACCCAGCCGGCCTGTGGCTTCTGACTGCTAACGTAAGCTAGCATTAGTGGCTCAGCGGAGGCTACGGGCACTTGGCTAGTTAATGGTTTTTCAAAAGCACAGGGTCGAGCCGCCAGATCAGACAGCCTCTCCTCTAGAGCCGACATCTCAGAACATTTGATACATAAACCATTACTGTATCTTCAAACGAGGCAGAGTTATAGCTGAACATTTGACACGTGTTACGAACGGGGGCTGGCTGCGGGCCTCCGGTTACCCAGAGGCCCCCTTTCGGTGCCAGGACCCACCTGCAGCCCACGCTGCTCCCCCCGCCTCGAACCTCCCTCAGAAGTGGCAACTCACACTAACAATAAATCAAGGAAACATTAATTCAGTTTGTTTTTTCAATTGTATTAAAATCAAGGCAAGAAAAGGTTACAGTTTACAGCGCTGGCCTCTCCGGTCCGTGAAGAAAAGAAAGATTTTAATAGGAATTTTTTCACCTCCAATTCCTAAAGTGTCCAGTCTAATTACTTTTTGTCTGTCTAAACAGATCTCACTTGTAAATGAGTCTTCGAGGCTCAATGTGACTTATCTGTCTAAATAAAGGTTGAATGAATGATGTAATCAGGAGCCGTAAGGGCTGATGCCCCATGTCATTACTCATTTATAAGACCTTAGACTCCTCTTTTTGCAGAAGGGGAGCTCAACCTGTCACGTGTATGAGGGGGGAGGGTGACTGTGATCTCAACAGATCTTATGCCTCCTACCCACCGCCCCCGGCGTCGGGCGGCCGAAGCGGCCGGATAACACCGGTTTACATTCAAAGTCTATGGAGGAGACGCGTGGAGTCACGGGGAACAAGGAAGCGGCGAGATTCAACTGATCGAAGCGGCGCGACGCAGCCTGCACACGCACGCGCGCGTCGCCGTCGAGCCGCAGACGTCCCAAATGTTGATCTCTGGCGGCTCGACGCATCCGGCAAACAGTCGGGAGAGCCTCGCTATCTGATTACACAACCACAACGGGACTTTTTTCGGACTTTTTAAACTCACCGGATCCAGCCTCCAGGAATTGGACCCAAACTCCGGTAAGAAACGTGGCATTTTTACAGTTGCTGCTGACAGGCTGCTGTCCTCTCCAGTGTAGATCACCCCAAACATAAAAAAAAGTTTTAATCTCATCGAAGACCGTCGGAGGTGCAGTTAAAACAACAACTGAACCCGGAAAACAAGCCAGAGACCCCTCCCTCTGCTACCCCCTAGTGTACGTCATCAGACGGTGTTCAATGGTTCAGTGGAACCGTGACCAGCGGCCAAAAGGGGGCGGCAGGAGCGTTTGCAGTTGTGCGGTGGGTAAGAGGCATTACGTGGTTTGACGTGTAAGGAAATATGAGATGGTCTTTCAAAAGCCTTTCTACGTGATGTAGCAAGCAAAAAATAAACTATTCCTTGACGGATATTGAATCCCCGGGAGACTCGTTTTAGAGTTGCTGGCCCAGTTCAACCCAGTCAGAACCGGGTCATAATTTCATTATATTTCCATCTCTGAGCAGCCTTAGATGGGCCCTAGCCTTCTGCTAGGGACCACGAGTAAGCCTTTAGTCTGAGAGCGAAGTTCTCTGTTAGAAAAATATGGAACAACAAGATCTCAAATAGAAGATGGGGCTAGGTTGTTGAGGGCTTTGTAGGTTAGAATTAAGATTTTGAATTCAGTTCTGTATTTGACAGGGAGCCAGTGGAGAGAAGTTAAAACTGGAGAGATGTGATCTCTCCCAGTAACTCCAGTTAAGACTCTGGCAGCAGCATTTTGGATCAACTGAAGACTTTTTAAAGAAGTATGTGGACACCCAGATAACAAACCATTGCAATAGTCCAGTCTAGACGTGACAAATGCATGAACCAGTTTTTTTTTGTTTTATTTGCATAATTTTTTAGATAAGATGTTTCTCATTTTTGGCCAACACGATGGTGCAGTGGTTAGCACTGTTGCCTCACAGCAAGAAGGTCCTGGGTTCAATCCCCGGTTGGACCTGGGGTCATTCTGTGTGGAGTTTGCATGTTCTTCTCATGCTTGCATAGGTTTTCTCAGGGTACTCCGATTTCCTCCCACAGACCAAAAACATGCATGTTAGGCTCCTTCAGGCCCAGGCCTCCCTTGCAAAAGATCTGTGATCTCAATTGTATTTGCCTGGTTAAATAAAGGTCAATTAAATTAAATTTTTGTGATATTAAGCAGGTGGAAGAAGGCGGTTCTTGGAACGTTTTTACTGTGGGGGATAAAAGACATGTCCTAATCAAAAATAACACCAAGATTTTTAACATTAGAGCTGGAGGCAGATTAATGTCATCCAAGGAGGAGAAAGACTGAAACATTAATTCCCAAGTTGCTCAGGTCCAAAAACTAAAACCTGTCTTGTCTGTGTTCAAAAGCAGAAAATTTAGGGTCATTCAGGTGTTGATGTCTTTAAGACGTGCTTGTAGTCTTAAGTAGCTGATTGGATTCATTGGGGTTCATGGACAAAGCTAACTGAATGTAAGAGACATCAGGCTGGTGTGAATGAATGTGGGTGTCTCTGTGTCTTCAGGTGCTGTTTCTCCTGCGCTCCTTTCAGACGGACTCACACATA